>MVGT01001046.1:35349-55576 GCA_002174775.1 Macleaya cordata | reverse complement strand
TCTTCCTGGACATGGGCTTGTCAAGTGCCAAGCCCACCAGGACGTACCCGGGCTTGGCCTTGACAGGACCCATGTCCTATTTTGTTTATTTAAATTTCGAATGGGCTTGGTCTCACCAAGCCCATTTAAACTTCTAAATAAACTAACATTACTAACCCTAACAACCCATGGTCACCCTAAATCCCATCCCTCCTATTCTTCACCAAAAAATATTTTAGTTTTCTAAAATATAACATATCTTGATCCTTTTTCAAAATTAGTAAGTAGTTTTTCAAAAAATTGTTTTAGAAACAAAATAAATTACAATTTTAGTAACTAAAACAAATGGGAAAAATTAAGCTTCTAGAAATAATGAATTATTGAAAAAGGCATCTATCAAAATAAGAAACTTACCTATTTGGTTTGAACCCTTTTTAACCAAGATCCTTGGGACTAAATATGGTGCTTATTTCTAACATGCAAATTAATTCCAAACTAACAACAATCAAAATTAAATTATTAACTTAAAATAAAGATCATGGATCAAAATAGATTGATATTTCTTTATTGGTTTCTTGGATTGAATCCAAAACCAATATAGACTTATCAATTTAGGAGCCTTTTAGGTTTAGATTATTAACATAAAATAAAACCCTAAAAATCTAGGGTTTCTAGAACCCATCGATCCATGTCTTCCATCTTCCACATCTTCTTCTCCTTTGATCTCCATCAAATAAAGAACATTACATCCAACCTATACCCTTGTGTAGGGTGTACATCAAATCTAATATTAAAAATTAAAATAGGCAGGGAAACCAAGAAACCAATTTTTCTTGCCCTTTTACATGCCTCCAAAATAAATAACTAGATTCAATTACACATCCACATAAATCAATATTAAAATTAATTAATTAATTGATCCATGATCCTACACAATAAAAGATCCTAACAACAGATTAAGCTAGGCTCTGATACCACTGTTAGGGATCCTAGGTTTTTAAAATTTAAACTGGCAGCGGAATTAAAATTAGTTTAAAACTATTTCCTGGATCCCTTATAGTTCTTAATCGCTGTTAGGAATCTTAAGAAGGTTGGAGGATTATTACCTTTGAAGCGTGATTGATGAAGACACTATGTTGAAGTTCTCTTCTTCCTGCTTCAATCCACCGGAACGGATCTTCAAAATTGTTTCTCCTTCTTCCTCAAAACTAAACCCTAGTTTGTGTAACAATGGAGGCTAGGGTTTTTAGTATTTAGAAGTAATTAGGATTGATGGAGAGGGAGAGGGAGGGAGCCAACGATTTTTAGAGGGGTGGTCCTCTAAAAATCGCCCCTCCCTTATATATATATAAGGGAGGCCAACCTAACCCTAATTCCACTCCTAATTAGATCTAAACTGGGTCCCACTAAAACTAGCTAATTAATTTAGTTTCCTAATCCTTTTATAACTCTTATAAAATTAGGAACTAAAATAATAATTACAAGTTGGTCCACCAAGGACTTGTAATTGAACCCTCTAGGTTTAGTGGAATTAATATAAAACCCTCCCACTACTTAATTTATAAACAGTCCCTCCACAGTTTCTGATATTCGTAAAAACCCCTTAGCTTAGTAACATTTACAAGTCAGCACTATGGGGTAATTACTTATTTACCCTTAACCATCAAATGCATTGACATTAATATTTATTCTAATAATCTTCTAAACATTTTAGAAGATCACTGGCCAGTTTAGAATAATATTCCATGCATTGATTTAAGTGAATATCTTTGAAGTGGATTTCATGTTGAATATTATAATCCTACTATGAGATTACAGTCATCCATTTTGCTCAGAATATTGGATCACGTTTTTCGTCGATTGACCTCACTGTTTGCAAAACAAAACAACTGTGACCCACATGCAGGGTATATATATATTCTCAGAATTAAGGACTTTTATCCAAAGTAGTGTAAAAATACTTTAAATGAGCTGATATGAAATATAAAGTATTTTTCGACGATCTAGTTCAATGTATTCCAAATACATCAATATACAAGTCTAGAAGTCTCTACTTCTGTGATGGAGATACATCACATCACTTACGTGATCGACTTCAGTATATTATAGTCTTCCAAATAACGTGTAGTTTATTTAGACCATGAACAAAGTATTTACTAATGAATCATATCTCTCCTCACATACAACACTTGTATATGAATAATTCATCGAAATTATTAATCTCACCATGCATGTTAAATATGATAAATTAAATTAATGATAAACCAAGTAACCATAGATGTCAAACATATTGTTTTTTAGGGCATAACCCCAACAGGAACTACGCTAGGATGGCGAAATCTCGCAATGTTTGAAGAAGGTTATGAATTATCTAAGTCTTATAGTGTTGTGAGTTTTAATTATGTACAGTTTATTAAACATGATACTGTTATGAGGTTAGCTAACAATGGGAGGAAACTTGTTATTCCTAAAACTTGGTTATCTGCTAATATTGTAACCTATATGGCATACTTGAACTATGTAGACTCTTTAGAGAAGATGAAGTGAATAATGTGGGACCTTCAATTTTTCTTATCACTCTAAATTGAATTAGTGGCACATCAGCATGTAAGTTAAGTTTAGTGGGTGAGAATCACAAGTAAGTGTGGAAGTGCTCATCAATTTCATATCAATGTCATTTTAGAAGAATAAATGATGATTAATTTAATAATATTATTTTAATGGTATTTATTCCTTTTTTTAAAGCTAAACATGGGCTATATATAATATTAAAAGTTTATTAATTTTTTTTAACGGGTTAGCCAATATCATTTTTTCCTTTTTATTAAGTTATACTAATAATTCCTAATTTAGTTAAGAAATCATTTCATTGTTTATGCTGTTAGTGATTGTTTTTATTATTGATTGTGGGGTAAAATCATAATTCCCATAAACACATGAAAATAATAAAAATGTTCGAGATAAAATTACTCAAAACACTGTAAAGACGAAATAACTTGGTTGCCACATGTTGTCACCAAATTGATTGTTAAAATTTAAAGAAAAACTAGAATGCCACATCATCAACACTAAATAAATAAATAAATTTCTAAAAAAATAATATACTTAAAAAAAATTTCTAAAAAATAAAATACTTCATCAAAACTAAATAAAAGAAAGAGTTTTTAAAAATCAAAATACGAGTCTAAGTAAAAAAAAGAAAAAAAAAAAGACAATTAACTGAAATATTTAAAAATCAAAATTGAAGTCTAAGTGAAAAAAAAAATATAATTAACTGAAATATTTAAAATCAGTAACATAAATTTTGTAATTTATATTTTACAAAAAAAAAAAGTTAATAATTAATCCGTTCACTAAATTTTTATAAGAAAATATATCTAAAAACTAATAAAATTAAAAATAATTTTTTATCAAAAGTTCCCTTCGTTGAATGGGCACACAAGACTAGTGTTATTATAAAAGGCAAATGACCTTTGGGGGCAGAAAATTTTCTCCCCATAGAATATCATGTAAAAGTCATAGAAAGAAACAATAAAAAGAAGGGCCAAATCGGTATACATTGTTTTTATATACATGATATTGTACACGGTGGGTCGCATAGAAATAATCTAAGTGATGATTTTGAATGAGCATATTATCTTTACTATGTAGATGATGATCACAAAAAATTATTTCGTTTTAAAATTTTTGTTGGTTAAAAATAGACGTTTATGTTACATTGATTTCCATCCGGCTAATAGATGATGGGTTAGAAGTTTTAGAGTGGGGTGATTTTTTGTAAAGATATTCAACTCACCATGAAAACACCTTTACAGCTAAAAAAAAAAATCAGCCTATGAATCATTTTGACCCAAAGTGTCAATTGAAATACTTGTGCAGAATGCAGATGATTTAAGTGATTCACTAATACTAGGGTACAACTTAGAAGTAAAGGAACAAATTTAGGGAAAGTACATTAAAAACATTTTAGTTTGGTGAAAAAACACTCAAGTCACCATTTTCAAACTACATACAAAAATAGCGTCCACCCTTTATTTTACCTCAAAATATTCTTACTTTTTAGATGAAATGATCCCACATATGGGTCTAGAATTGGGTCTAGATTGATGAGTAAAGGGTCTAGATTGAAGAATAAAAGGTCTAGACAGTAAAACTTAAGAGTGTATTTTTGGAAGATTTTGGGCAAAACTTGGGGGAAGGTGTTGTTTTTGTATGTAGTTTGAAAATGGTGATTTGAGTGCAATTTTTCCATACTAAGGTGTTTTTAATGTATTTTTCTCACAAATTTATTAATTAAATAAAAAATGTGGTGGGCATTCTTGCTTGTTATAATAATAACAATAACCAACTAACTATATTAAATGTGGAATTGTGCACATAACAACCTTCTTCGTGGATGGATGAATTGTAGGGATCCATGTGATTCGTAAATTTATTGATCACGTGCATCCACAGCTTGTACTGCAACAGATTTTTCGGGTGAATGTTTCGGTCCAATTAATATTAAACTGATCTCATTACGGGTGAATGTTTCGGGTTAGAGATCTCCTCATTCACTCACTATCGAGGAAGCACGCGTGGGACAAAGTACATGCCTGTTCCACGTGACATACGATTTGGACACACGACAGATACATTGGACACGCCACATGGTTTAATTTTGCTTTTTAATTCTGTTTGAACATCAAATTTGAAACATTATATCATTCTTGTGATTTTTATATTATAACAACTTAGCATCAGTATTAATACACCAACTCTACAACAAAATTTATTTTTATTATGTTATTTATTAGTTGTTAAGAAATAAAAATATATAATTATATATTTAAATAATATGTATTCGTCGCGATCGTGTCCTATTTTTTTAAGATTTGACTTGTCGTTGTGTCTGTGTTGTATCTGTGTCCCTCATCTGTACTACCTAGCTCACTATAGACTATAGTTCACCAATGGTGGACGATTAGAGAGCGATTGGTAAAACTCTCGAGTTTCCCCCGAAAATACTCGACAGAGAGATGATAGGGGATCAGAGATCCGCCGGGTGAGGCCATAACCGGCGAAAAGGGTGTAAATTTGATGCTTGGAGTTTCTCTCTCTAGAAAGTCTGAGTTTTGCTCTCCTACGGAAGCTGGAATCCCTATGTAATCTGCTTTAAGCTTATTCTTTCCATTTTAATTCTTTTTTGAAATTTTTAGGTAAATTCATTAGCCCTAATTCTCATATTAGAGCCCTTTTTGCAAATTAATTAGAATCTATCTCTGCATCCATTTCAGGATGGTTTGGCAAGCGCAGAAACTTTTGAAGCAGCTAATGCAGATCATGCTCTCCCCAAATCACAACCCTACAGAGTAATCTATGAGATTTTAAAATCAAAATAGATTCGTTGATTTCTTGACTGCCCTCAAGTGTGGTTAATAATTTGATGAGCTTAAACAGTTTCGAACCATGGCACCCCCGCTCACTAACTGTGACATTTCAAAGAATCCTTCAAGAAAACTAAAACGAAATGCAGACATAAAATGGAGACTACAGAAAGTAATTGGAAAGATCTCAAGAGGCTGCCATTAATCTCCTCTCTCTCTCTCTCTCTCTCTCTCTCTCTAGCAGACTCTGCCCCTAACGAACTCTAGCAGTCCGTGGTTAACAAACCTCAACTTGGGGTATTTTAAGAAAAAAGGGCCTGGGGCATTTTGGGTGTTTTGAAAAACTGTGACTCACTTGTCTGTGCATGATGGGCATTGAATGTTCCTTCCGTCTGTTAGTCCCTAATAAATCAGTAACAGAATAATTGGCAGTGGTGAAGCAAAGCAGAATGCAAAAAGAAAAAGAAAAAAAAAAAGAAAAAAAGCAAAGGACACCAATATTATTTTCTTGATTCAATCTTTTCATGAATTGAGAGATCGGTTGAGAACTGACAATCGTCCGGAATCCCCATTCAACAAGAAAACTTCCAAAGGAAAATAAGACGATGAAGCATTTGATGATGATACAAACCTAGGGGTGGGTTGCAAGATTTTGCTACCTTTGGCACATTGAATGGTTAAAAGACGCGGCCCAATTCGCATCTGCCACACCTGCATGAACACCATTCCAAATTATAGATAAAAATTAACTTTTGTAGTGTAAAGAGCTACGTAACTCTGCAACTTTCCATATACTTGAGTAGTCTATTATTACAGCTACACTTGTCAATGGGTAAGTATTTGAGAGTTGAATAAAAAAGAATTGGAGGATTTAGAATGGGGCACCAACTCGCACCGAGCTCAACGCAACTCAAGCTTGGACCTAATGTATTCGACCCGAGCGCAACTGTAGGGGATCATATCCAAGCTAAAGCCTGTCTGGGCTAGGTTGGGTTACTCGAGCGACAAGTTTAAGTCGGATAAATATCACTGGTGATAAATTCCTTTTTTTTCGCTTTTTGGATCAGCTGGGTTTAGAATTTCATTTACATAATATTCAGATTATATATACATAATAAGTTGAAAGAGGTTGGGCTATGGTTGTTCAAGGCCACAACCAGTGTCGAACTCGACTTAGGTTTGGGTTCTAAGGTCTCAACCCAAGCCCAATTTGAAGTAGGAAACGAATAACTCAAGCCTGGCCTGAGACCAGGTTGAACCCGTCAGGTCAGGTTAGTCGCGCTCAACTGACATTCCTAATCCAAAGAAGGCGGGTGCCACTTGCTTTATGATAGAACATTAAGGAAAATAATTGTTGCATACTCAAATATCTATAGATAGTTAGGGGTTGAGATAGGATCAAAGACTATTAAATACAAGCTCGTAATCACAGGTAAAGGATGAAATGTGCAACTAGGAGAAGAGGATGATAATAGATTCAGAAAGATGAAAAAATGAATTTGGATAAGTGATTCTATGAATGAGAACTCCAGTTGATTGAATCGAAATAGTTTGAGGGATGCCTCAGTTCTTAACTTCTTATGCATTTAATTAACAAAAGTGATCTTTCCAAATATCTGGCAATCAGGTATATTGACACCTAAGATTTTAGAACCTGATCTATGCACACACACTTCATCAAATCAAAGAGTAAAGAATGACAAGCAAAATTAAAAAGCAGTCTATGAAAAAAGTACCTCAACTATTCCTTTACGAGGTGCGTGAATAGCAAGACACAGGCAATAATCACTCTTTGAGTATTCATAATAAGCAGAGCTTGATGATGGTGTATCTTTTCCAACCAGCATCTCCATGAAAAGACAGCTAGCATCACGATATCCCTGAAAAGGAGGATAAGCAAGTCAAATGTCAGGAAAAAATCCAGAGAGCTCCACAGCTGTTTGATTTGTGTGCTGAGATTGATACCTTCCATATTCGCACAACAACAAGTGCCTGAGTGTCTAGTAATAATATACGACCGAGTGAATCAGTTATGGCAGCCAATGTACCACTAGGTGATAGAGTCAGCTTCTCTCCCTTTCTTGGGTGATCTTTCAAACATGTCAAGGAAGATGCTGCCAGAAATTATACTGCCAAAAAATCAGTGAACGGATTTCATCATAGATAGGAAAGCAACAAAAGATGAGCTTAATAGACTAACAATAACAAAAAGGTTGGAGGTGAAATATGATCGTGAACCAAATACAATCCGAAAGACATGAAACATGATAGTGAACTTCCTTGCTCACGGATGATGAAATAGATAAGAGCTATTATCTACTACTACTTTTGCACTTTTGCGCCCTACAAGACAGATTTACTAATCTAAGGGTGTCAATGAAATTCTGTTCATGCTACAATTCATCCAATGAAATGTGAAAAGTGGTAATTTCAAAAACAACAAATGCAGAACTGGTACATCCTACAAGTGGTGAATCTAGCTCATGTTCAAACATAGTAGTAAATAGTGGTACTACCAAGAAATGGTATGTCAGTAAGAGTATAAACTGACTTCACCTCTAGCAAATGACTGGGACTTCTTTTCTGATTTTTTTGTTGAAGCTTGTTCACTCCGCCATATCATTTTAGAGAAGGATGATATCGTTGAAAATGCGGCAGGCACAACCTTTGACAGAATAGCTCCAACTAAAGACCTGCTTCTGTCTTCTGAAAGCCTGCAATCATGTGTAATATAAGTTAATCCAGAAGGTCCAACCATAAGAAACAAATCCCACTAAAGGAAGGATGTTAAGAAGCAATTTGGGTATCAAGACAAAAAAAATCCATGACTCAGTAATATATATTATAGACAAAAAATGCATACAAACTCACCTATATGCTGAAATCACGGCATCTTCTCCAATAGTAACTGCACAATAGAACCGTTCACTTGACTGCCCACAATAAAAGCAGCTGAATTCAAATACCAGAATAACTTCAGATAGTCCCCACAACAGTCATCAACCAAATAACTAGGAATGGTACTGGAAAGTGAACTACAGGTAAGCAGTAATGCATAATAAAGTAGAAACTTGTACTTCTTTAAAGCTTCTCGATGGGATTGAGTGTTTACCCATAGAAATTACTACAAGCTGACTGAATGTTTATTCATGCAAATTAATAAAACCAGGGGCCAAAGCATCAATTAATTTTTCAGTGACATACAGACTAGATAAGATTTAGCAAGAGAAGGTGTTTCACCTGAAACTCCATCAAGGGAGGCGGCATAAGCCCAGTGATAGCTGCATCAGCACATGCTCCGTATTTGCTAACGTTCCATAGCTGGTAAGATAATCTTCCATAAGAATTTCCCAGATCCTCTCTCTTTTGCATCTTCTGGTCCCAAAATTGTGAACGTGTTTCTTGAAACCACTTCTGAAGCAAGTTCTACATTCTCAACCATGCAAGGAAAGTTAGGCTTATATCATAAAGCTTTCATTATTAGTCAACCAAGTTAAAAAAATTTAATAAAGTATTAAGGTAAAGTTGAATAGGTTGTTATCCACACATTAACTTGAGATATCAAATTAGATTTTTCTTAAAAGACAGTATGTTTAAAAAGGTATGCCATGTACAGCGGTTGTGATGGAAGGGTTAACCACAGCATTTAATTTCAAAAAGTAGCCATATATACTTAAACCTCCCCTTATCCCTTGTCGGCATATAATCGGGTTTTCCTAAGGGAAATGTTTGATGGTTTTATCAATGGGTTGGTCTACTGGTCGGCTGGTCCTACTATGCTAAAGGAATACTTTTTGTTTCTTTCTTTATGACGACCTTCTCCTTTAGATTTCTTGTGGTGAACAGGAAAAAAGGAAAAATAGAATGTCAGCAGACAAAACTTAGTAGTGGTGCAGATTTGTAATCGTATTCTGAAGACTTGATCCCATAATTTTGATGGAAGCTCGATCAGAGTGGTCCAGGTGAAATTATAAAATCTTCAAGGATGATTTGGAGGGCATTACAGAGTGGAAACTGAATCTTAAATGCAATAGAGCGAGCACGCAGTGCCAGTGAACGCCCTTAGAAACCTTCTTTTCTTGATTAGCAATAACAAGACTATTGATGAGAAAAGAGGAGAAAAAGGAGCTACAAGATATCATCCCCAAAGTACAAAACTGCTTCACTACACCTTGTCTAGCAATTAATCACCCACCTATCAACATTATCCTTGGCTATTAGAGCAGGTTTATTGGGAACCCTATTAGAGCATGTCTACACGACCTCCTAAACCCCCAAAACTGAGGTAGAGGCAAGTCTACTGGGCCCCTCTTATCGTGCCCCCCAGCCACTAAGTTGCTGATCATTTAATGGTAAGGATTAGGCCGTAGGAAAGTCCTACGGCAGAATCTGACCGTTTGTACGATCAGAAACCTAACGGCCGCATTTTTTAATACAAACCTACCTATCCCCACCCCCCAACCACCACCACCACCTCCTCATTTCAATTCTCTCAATACATCAAAACATACATTTTCAAAACCTTGCCTAGCTACGTACCAAAACATCCGTAAAGTTAACCATGCTTGACAGCACATATCAAACCATCTCAAACCCATAAACATTAAAATAAACCATGCCATTTTAAGCAATACAATGATTAAATAATTTAAAAAATTGCTAAACTAGATTAAACATGCTTATAACGATTAGCCAACTTAAAAATTAAGGAAATTGTTAAACTAGATAAAACATGCTCATAACAATGATTAACTAATTAAAGATATGTTAAACTAGATCAAACATGCTCATAACAATGATTAACTAATTTTAAAATAAATCATGTTAAACTGTACAAATCATCTATAAACCTGAAAACACTCGAATAAACTTGTTAAACTACACAAAATATGTTTAATGGAGATTAAAAGCTTAAATAACCAACTTTAAACTATCCAAAATAGGTTAAAACTAGAAAAAAATCTTATCGGAGCTTCGTTATCTGGTGAAATGGAGAAAAAATTACCTCAACGTGCTCGTAGAGGAGAGAGGATCAAGATGCACTTATTTTTTTCACAAGATTGGTGGTTAAATTTGAGGATTGAAGGAAACTTCTTTGAGGGGGACAAAAGGATGAAAATGATGTCTGTAAAAAGTTTAACGAGGAAGAAGGAGAAGACTATTGGGCGTAGTTAAAAAGGTGCCTCGTTACTATCGGTGGAAAGTCCATCGCTAGTAGGTTTTTCCATCGGTGGAGGGTCATCGATCGATTGATGGACATTCCATCGATCGGCCCAAAGTCCATCGATAACCTCTTTTTTATGGTTCGCCTAGTAGACTTACCCACTCTAGCCGTTATATTCGGTGTCAGAGCATGTCTACTGGGATCCCTCAACGTAATCGTGAAGGAAAGATGATCAAATATAACGTCTAGAGAGTGGGTAAGTCTACTAGGCGAACTGTTAAAAAAGAGGTTATCGATGGACTTTGAGTTGGTCGATGGAACGAAGGCCGGTCGATGGAATGTCCATCAGCGATGGAAAAACCTACTAGCGATGCACTTTCCATCGATAGTAACAAAGTACCTTTTTAACCGCACCCAATAGTCTTCTCCTTCTTCCTCGCGAATTTTTTTACAGACGTCATTCTCATCCCTTTCTCCCCCTCGATGAAGTTTCCTCTTATCCTCCACCAATCTTGTGAAAAAATAGCGCATCTTGATCATCTCTCCTCCACGAGCACATTGGTGTAATTTTGCTCAATTTCACTAGTTAAAAAATCTTTTCATATTTTTTTTAAAAACAAATTTGGTTATTTAGGTTCTTGATCCCCATTAAACATTTTTTGTGTAGTTTAAAAAGTTTATTCTAGTGTTTTCATGTTTATAGATGATTTGTATAGTTTAACATGACTTTTTTTTAAAAAAATATCAAATTAGTTAATCATTGTTGAGCATGTTTTATCTAGTTTAACATATTTTAAAAAAAATGACCGTTGGTTTTCTGACCGTTAAAAAATAGTTGGATTTCTGCATGAGGGAAGTCCATCGACCGTAAGGAAGTCCTACGGCCTAGTCTGTACCATTGAATGATCGCAAATTAGTGGTTGGGGAGCGCGATATGAGGGGTCCAATAGACTTGCCTCTACTAGTTGCTAGGATCTTCAGTAACTTAACTTTGTAATCTTGTTTTTTCTATCAGTATAATAAAATTAGATGAATACTATAAATATGATTTACTTGGTTCTCATCAATGATCAAAATTTACAACAAGAGATAACGGCTTCATCATGATACATTACTCTACCACTTCCCTACTACTACAAAAACAGAAATAAAACATACCCGAAGATCTGATCCATCAACACGGGCAATTACACCTGGCATAACAACACAAAGCTCCTCTGAGGATGCATCTTGTGCAAGACTACTCCTAGTTGCACGAACGTGCAATCGTAGTATGCGTCCAGGGTGTATCATCTACATATATACAAGAGTTTTAGCAAAATATGCAGATTCAGGTTCATCAATCCCAAGAACCAAGTTAGGAGTTAACACTAAAATGAAATTTTGGGGTTCGCATTCAGGAATAAAGAAGGCACATAGTTAGAATTCAAAATACAAGCATATCATATTGCAAAGAATCAACTATATATATAACTACACAAGCATCTCAGCAAAATGAGAACCAAAAGTCGCAACAGCATCCGCAACAATCTATATAACTATAATCCTCATATAACTAAGTATATCTACGCAACAACTAGACAGTCAGACGTCTTGGTGCCTGAAAAAAACACAATAGGCCTGACAAAACACCTTAAGAGAGCCAAAAAAGCGAACACGTCCACAGATGAATTAAAGCAAAATAGTTTCTTAGGTACATGTTTAAAACATAAGATTGTTTCTAAAATTGAAATAAAGAAAGAAAATGAAACTATTTCCGTCAACCAAATAACTATTCAATAACTTTATAAACATTATAAAAGGAAAAAAAAAAAGGTGATGCAGAAGTACATGCTGCGATTGTTCAGGATATTCCGCACGTGTATCAATGCCAATATGCACTGGTAAGGTAAAAAAAAAGCTTTAAACAAATTTTATCATTGTTACATAGATTCACATTGATCCTATCATAATCAATAGTGTATGGAGTAGACAGCATTGTACATATGAAACTATGAAGAGCTCATAGGAGCCATAAAACAAAATTAGTATCCAAATTAGACTATTATATAAATACTTTCGATTACATATAGATACATAAACATTCTTAAAAAACTTCTAGACGTATCTTCTGCAATTTGAAATTTTGGGTAGTTGACATTGGTAACTAGATATTTCATGATTTATATACTGAAAAATGCATTATGTGTTATCTGTAAAATATACAATCAAAACAAAATAACCTGAACTTCACAACCCTATTTGAGTGTATTTTCAGCCTCATCTCTACTCCATTCAAACTATGAATTCCATGGCAGTTTCAGATTTCTGCTGAAAAAGATTTCTTTCCTAAATTTTGTAAACATTGACGAAAGTTCCTTCTTTTTTACAATTGCAAACTTTTAGGATCTAATACAATTGCCCTGTTTTTGCCCAAAAAAAGGACCAATTTCATCAAAATTGGGAATAAACATGTAATTAATATTCGAGTTCCTTTTTGTCTCAGAAATAAAAATTTACTTACGCAATGACCATGAACTGCAAATTGCATCCAAAAGTTCAATTTTTGTTTATGTAAGGAGCAATTACATAAAAATAAACACAAATGAGTAATCGAAGCTTGATGATACCTGTTCGTGAATCAGATCAGCTCCTAAGGAATAAATTAGGAGATACCCATTGGAGGTACCTAGGGCAAGAACACGGAGATCATCGACGACGATCCATTGGACGGCTGTGATTTCACCTTCTTCGGTTGGGGTTAGAGATGGTCGGATCTTGACCGTCCGTACAGATTGATCGTGATAATCGTCGTTGTTCCAATCGAGGATAAGAACGATAGATCGATTGGCGAGGGCAAGAGAGTTGGTATCGAGAGCTGAGAGAAGGGTTGGATCGTCGACGAGCCAACCTTCTTTTCCCGCACCTAATTCAGTCAATTCTTCGCAGGCGATGCAACCTAAATCCGTTAAATGGGTTCTTCTCGCCATTGATTTTTCACTCCATCAAGTAAACCACAAATCAAACAGAAACGGAAGATTGAGACTTGAGAGAGAGAGAGAGAGAGTTGGAGAGAGAAGATGAAGAATGTGTCATCATGAAGAAAAGAACTTTTGAGTTTTTATAGTGCACCCCCTTGTGTTTTTTTTATTACTTGACACACCCTGTTTTCTCACTTTGACAAATAGGCCCTTTGAAATTGAAGATTAATTAGGCCTGTCAATTGGGTTGGGCTGGCCCGAAGCCCGCTCGTTCGGCCCGATGATTTTTAGGTCGAGCCTTATTTGAGAATGAGCCGGGCCGAGTTTGAACAAAAAATAAGGCCCGAATTCAAGTTTGGGCCGAGCTTGGGCATTAAAGAGCTCGGCCCAATTTAGGCCCGGCCCGAATACTAATTAACATATAGTTATAATATTTAAACCCAATATATACATCATTTATTATTATTCTTTTGAAACCATCAAATTAGTTATTCTTTTCCTTGAAACCGAACACAATTCATTCTTTTTTTTTTTTTTTGAAACACAACATATTATTTATTATCTTTTTTGGAACTAAACAACTCATTACTCACTTAAAATAACTATGGTTGAATCTAGAATAAATGAGACACAACTATTTATACTCTCTTAAACAACTAAACCTAATACCCTAACCATTTGAAACCCTAAACTCCTACCCTACAACTCACGACTATAATCAAGCTTCTTTGATCTATTTTCTTCAAGGATTTCAAGGTAGAGTATATCTTATATATTATTAAAAATAGAAATCTTGTATGCAAATAAGCATTATTAGGTTTAATCGCAATTATGAATTTACGATTCTTGATGTTCTTTTTATTAGAACCGTTTGATTATCAATTATTTTTAGATTTTTGGACTTGTACGTCGTAGCGTATATATTTTTTGAGCAAGCCCGAATTCGGCCCGAAGCCCGAAATTTTATATGGGCCGAGTTTGGTCAATAATATTTAATTTTACTTCGGGCCGAGCTTGGGCTTGAGAATGGCCGAGCTTGAACACCCCTAAGCCCGGCTCATTTAGCCCAATTGACAGGCCTAAGATTAATGTAAGTTTTTTTTTTCCTTTTTCTTTTTTTTTTAACGAAAATAGGTTCTTGCACAATTATATGTGCGATAGATGACATTAACAATGTATACCAAATATCAACTGGCATAAAAAAGACTAACGGACGAACAAAATATGCCATGAACGACGAAAAAAAACCACCATTGACTTAAGAAAGAAAGAGATCGAAACCTCCGATCCTCTATCGACGATAAAAGAATACTCAAATACTCTTAAATTACGAAGAATCCTCCAATATTTATTAGCATAACAGGTAATTGGATATAATATTACCATTAAATTGTGAAAAAATTTATTTAAGAAGATGAATATGTGAAAATGATGTTCCATTAGAAATTTCCTTACAAATAAAGAGTGGAGACCTAGATTTTGGCTTGGATGAAAGAAATGTGAAATGGGCAATCTGTACAAGGTTTTGGAAGCCATGATAAGGACCTTTGGGAGGCTAATCACATGGATCTTAAACTTAAACATTTGGGTAATTTTGGATACACCTCACCAATTATGTTTGTTAACCTCACTTTTTCTTTACTAGAGAAATGGGACTTAACTACCATGCTTACAAAAGGCTAAAAAGTAAGGATTGGATTTACAAATTTTTTTTTTTTGATAAGGGACTATTGCCCAAGTTACAACAAGGCTTAGATACATCACAAGAGGTATGTGAGAAGCACATAAACTACCTGAAACTTCATCTCTAATAGATATCATCATTAACGGATTGAAACAGCAGAGGGCACCACCAATAAGTGCAGGAAAGGACAACCACGAACGGTTGCAGGAAAGAGCACCACCAACAGGCTCAACAACTTTTTTTTAGCAATACATACATACATATATAATAAGTTACATAGGTCTATACTCAATGGTAGTACCACAGCCAAAGAATTTCGAACCCATAACCTCCAAGTTCAAAAGAGGGATGCCAACTACTTGACCAGGTGGTTATTGGCTTCTTTAATTACCATTTCTTATACCTTGGTTACACTAGTATGTAAATTTATATAAATATGCCCCACTGGCCGATATTTTATAGGGATGATTTCTTTACCATATAGATCGTTTCCACAAAAATCACATCATTCTGATTTTCTAATACTCCTAAAGTTGATTCATATTTTCAACTACTTATTTGGGAGAACGTCCAAAACATCGAACGTGAGTTTATTTCAATCTATTTAATCCAAATAATATATAAGTCTATTTAGTGCAAAAATAAAATTTAGATACATTTTTCCTCTAACTAACTCAAACTAATCCTTAATAGTAGGTGCATATTAGCACCAACTACTTTTTTAATTTTAATTTTTACATAAAATTGTCATAACTTTAAAAATAAAAATTAATTTTGTACAAAATTTATAATTTTGAAAAGCATTCGTCGAGACCTTCGAAATGAGACCAGACAACAATACTTTTTTCTGGAAAAAAAAAATTATTTTTTTATGCAAATTTATTTTTACGTAACATAAACTATGTTTTTAACTAGTTTTATCTAGATTGCATACAAAATTGAATTTGTATGTTTCAAAGTCAAGTAAATGCCCTACAATCAGGTAACTAGTTTTTATCTAGAAGTCACTAAATGCCCTAAAATTATATTAGTGCAAACTTTTTTATTAGGGCCTAAGGAGCATTAAGTAACTAGAAGTATCCTATATAATATTTTCCAAACTTTGTATGACCGGAAGATACCCACATTGCTTAAATTTTATGTGGCAAGTAAAACACCATAATCACAGAGAGCACATCAACGAGGACAAGAAGGAGATATGTAACAGTCACGGAAGTACATGAAACACTTCCTCTGAAAGTCAACAACATAATTTAGTTGGTGATCTCATTTCATTTTGTAACTCACATGTCGAGAAGGTTTGAGACACATAATGATAGAAAGAGAGAGGGATCATACAAAATTAAAACAAGGGTTAATTTAACTTATCCCCTTAAAATTATTCGTCATTTGAACTTACCCCCTTAAAGATCCTGTAATTAACTTACCCCCTCAAACTCACAGTTTCAGTGATTTTTCCGTCTAAAGGCACATGTGCGTCTCGTGCAATGCCATTCATGACTAAAATACCCCTCTGAACTAACAAGGAGAAGAAAAAGTAGCAGTATGGGAAGCATAAGGAAGAAGAAGAAGAAGAAGAAGAAGAAGGAAGAGAGGAAGGGGAGATTAACCCCATCCTTCTCCCTCATCATTCTCTATTTTTTTGGGTAAGTTTCTAACCAAAAAATATTAAAAATTTCAATTGATTTCCTTATTTTTAACCTAGGTTTTTACTCCTCATATTTTATTTTTGTAGATCTTGATGAATGGAAGCTCAATGGTGATAGAGGTGATGAGATGGGATGATTTTTTTTTGTGTTAAGGTAAGAAATCAACATCAAAATACTCTAGATTTTGTTGTTTTGATTATATAAATTGGAGTTTTTGAAGAAAAATAAAAATTAATGATGAAGAGGAAATTGATGTTGATTTGAAACAAAAATCAATCAATTAATTCTCCCAAATAATCTCCTTACATCTTGTTATTTCTCTCTCCCTCTCCTTAGGTCATCCAACATGATTGTAACTTCAAAGGGTAAAACTTGGACTTGGTATTAGTTCATAGGGGTATTTTAGTCATGAATAGCACTGTGTGAGACGCACATGTGCCTTTAGACTGAAAAATCACGGAAATCATAAGTGTGAGGGGATAAGTTAATTACAAGAACCTTGAAGGGGCAAGTTCAAATAGTGAATAATTCTGAGTGGATAAGTTAAATTAACCCATATTATTGATCATGAATTATATGAAATGAAAAGCATGTATATAAGAAATCACATTGACTTAGGAGAAGGAAATCACTTATCAATTCCACATTCACACCATTTCTGGTAATAAAATTGAATGAATTATAGATTTTCTGGTAAAATGTGAAAGCACGTGTCTAACACATGGGTAAGACATCGTTTTTAACATGAAAAACTCTTAGTAATGGAATCTCCTGGTAAACATATGCCATGTTTGGTACGTCGTGAATATCATTAGATGTCTTAGAATATATTAATTTTTTGTGAGAATGATCTTTATGGTGAGAAGAGCAATCTTACAAAAAAAAAATTAATCAGTCATTGGTTTACTTCCATGCGGGTCTCCCAAATCAAAATAAAATTGGGCACATAAAGAACACATACAAATGGGGACAGTAGAAAATGTATTTTTAACCAAACAGAAATGCTAATTTAGCATTTCTTACATAAAATTAATGCAACACTGGTGTGTACTTTCACACACTTTAGTAATTCTTGTCCATCCAAAAATATTATGCATCTACCGTAAGGTGTGCCTAGGATTTTTCCTAGAGTTTTGGGTTTGGCATCACCCTTAACCAAATTAGACAATTAGTGTTGGCACAAAAATTTACAAAATGCATTTTTAGTGTCTTAAAAAAGAAAAATAAAATCAACTCTTAAGTCTTAACACGTGCACATAAATCAACTCTTAAACCGTGGCTCTCTGGCTTACTGATCATCCCTCTTTTCTCTTTGAACTTCTTACTTTGGATTCTAAGTATGTAACTGGGGCTATGCCCTAAACTTCTTCTATATATTTTGTTTATTCACCAAAAAATCAATTCTTAAAATGTTGAAGCTTCACGCATCGCCCGTGCAGCGTGCGTGAGTCAGTTTAGAAACAAAATAGATGTGCGCTAGCACGGTCCAACGTGTCAAAAAGGCAAAAAGATCATTCATCATTTAGCTGTTCAAGATTCAAATCAACTAGAATGAAATTGCACACCTTGAGGAAGGTGCAATTTGAACACCAATATCTGGTGTTACACCGGACACCAGACTGTGATACCTATATAGTTGTACATCAAGATCTGAAATTTAGGCCCTGCTTGGTACTACGGTAAATGCTTGCGCATCAAGCGTTTCCAGTGTTTTTGGAATTTGCGCCTGCTTGGTAAACCCGTGGTAAATACAACTTATGGTAAACCTTTACAATGGGCCCACTTATTATAGGCAAAATGACTGCGAACGTCTCCGGCACTAAAAGTGCAGGGAACGTTTGCAGCCTCATCCAACCGACTCTTTCGTCTCCCTTCCTCAATCACGAGTCTACAACCTTCTCTCAAACTTGTATTTCTTCCCAATCTCCCTCTACAGCACTATTGTAAGCCCCAAAATCTCTCTCTCTCTCTCTCTCTCTCTCTCTCTCTCTCTCTCTTACTCTGTTTTGTATTTCCACTCCTCTCTCGATTCAAAGGAGAAGAGAAAATGGGGAAGACAATGGCCATGCTCGCCATCTCCGTTCTGATCACAAATCAAGTATGATTGATCTGACGCGTTGGATCATCATTTCTTGGCCAAGATTAGATCCCTCTTTATGCAAACAAGGTCCGCCCCCTCCACAAACCCAAGTAACTCAGTATCTCATTTTAGGGTTCCAATCATAATCTCCAATTTTGGGTTTTCATTTTTTCTCACCTAAATTGCTTATTTTGGGTTTGTTAATCCATTTTTCTGGTTTCATTTTTTTAATTTAGGTTTTTAGATGATTTGGGTGTTGTGATATAATTTTTTTTGATGATCTTTGTTCATTTTTACAATATTTGTTCATTTCTGATTTAGGTTTTTTTTTTTTTTCATTTTCGATGACATGATTTGCTCTTGATGAAACCACTGTTTCTTTTTCACTCTTCTCTCTCTGTAATTTTCTTTCTATATTCCAAAAAAGAAAAGGGTAGGATAAAAAATGCATTCTCATGTCTCTGAGTTCGTAGTGTGGTGATATGTAGTTAGTGTAACACAGGTACTTACCAAGCAGAAGTAAACACTTGCAAAATATTTATAGTGAACATACCAAGCAGCAGTTAAACTTTTAAATGTGAACGTTTGTTGTGGTAAACATTTACAGCTGCAAATGTTTATAAATTGGAAACATTTACTATGATACCAAGCAGGGCCTTAGTGAGGTTGTTCTCCGTTAATTTTTAATTAACTTCCGTTCAACTTTTAAAGGGGTTAAAAGTTTTAAAAAAATGCTAATTTTTTTTACAGTAGTGCTACGGTTACCAAAAAAACTTACAACATGATCTACAGAAAGGAACAATTTTGGGTTTGACGCAAATCACGAGGGTGTGTGTGATTGGTCGTGATTTTATCACTCAATAATATTTATACCGCAATCGCACGGTTGTCTATTGAGACAACGGCAAGTACGGGTCGATCCACAAGCATTATGGAATAAGTAAAATTAACTTAATTAAGGTTGAACAATTTTTAATTAATTTGAAACAAATGAAATAACTAAATAAAAACTTCACAAAAAGTAGAAGAACTAGGATTTCAGATTCCACTAATTATATGCATACCATCAATTTAAACTCTCTCTTATCTCCCTTCAATTATAACTCAAATCCAATACAAATTATGTAATAGATTCGGAAAATATTTTCATTAATATTTAAAATAACCAAGGAAATAATATGATTTTCTTTACTTTTAAAAAATAACAACTCCAATAATTAATTGTCAAAGTTAAGCATATAATATCAAAACAATAGTTAAGCATATTATATCAAATCTAAGCACAATTAATAAAGGTGTATGTACTAATTTCATTAAGAAGCAAAAGTGTAATAAATAATATTAC
>MVGT01001046.1:4613-34447 GCA_002174775.1 Macleaya cordata | reverse complement strand
AAAAATAATTTTGGAGTTCAAATCATTACTCAATAGTTAGAGATTCTCAAAACTTTATGATTGGAGTGCAAGTGAAATATGTACTTAGCAAGAATAGTAATCTAATTTTCGAAAGTAGAGTTAACACTGATAATCACTATGAAATTGTCAAACCAACTAAGAATGATTCAAAGTCAAGCTAGCTGTCCAGAACTACGAGAATATTGGATGTTCACCTTAATACCTCATGGGTTTTATCTGTGATATTCCAGTTTACTCGCATTTTGCACTGACGGCTTTCACCCTACTTGCTTTCACATCAAGGTCATTTTCATCAATTTATTTTCTTTTACAATTTGAATTTTCATTTTGCCGCTAACAATGACTTTTATCTCATTATTTGATTTTTTTTTTTACTGAGAGAAAAAGTCAAGAATACAGAAAATACAATAATACAACACTTCAGCTCATTTAGACCTTAGCAAGAGGTAGCCCTTTTCAGTACACCTGTTCTAATTCACTGGTTGCTTTCCATAACGTGTACAACATCTACTATCCCAGCCAACCAAATGAATAAGCTAGTTAAGGCTCATCAGACTTAGATGATTCTAACACTCTAGATGATTATCAGGCTAACAACACAATGTCAAACATAGACACCAAAAATGCAAGTCAAATGGTGCAGATAATAAAAGTTGTTCCATAACATATGATTATGAAATCTCTACCAGTCGAGTAATAAAATAAACTCATGCTAAACACATTCAGTTACTGAAAATCAAGCTAACATATCTCAAGAAACAAGTGTCTTATCATCTAAACTTAGATATTTCAAGGTACTAGAGATAACAGTAATCATAAATCGAGGTCAATAAGCTTAAAATTTTGAGTTTTTTTTTTAATTTTTAAACAGAATTTTTATTCAAATATGGCAAAAAAAATGCATCTGGCCTCACCCCCAAACCAAAACTAAACATTTTCGTCAATGTTTCAAAAAATGTATACATTAATAAGAACAAATGAGAAAATAAAAAGTAAAGATAAGAAACGAGATTACCAGATAATAATGTTGTTATTCTGATTGTGCTAGAATCCAAATTAACATATTTTTATAAGAGAAAATATTGGATTAGCACAAAAAAATGACTCTAACTGACACAACAAAATAAAACAAACGTAAGAAAAGAAAATCTCACAAGCAAAAGAAAAAAAATTCTACAAACAAATTATTAAAACTATAAAAATCTAATGACTCAAACTCTCCAAAAAATAATAACCGAAAAATTTAGAAATCTACCCAGAAAATAATATGTACAAATAATGACAATCTCACATATCCATAAATATATGATAGTGCAAGTGAGATTATCAAAGTGAAAGAGCCACCCCCAAACCTATGTGTTGCAATAAATTTGTACTTGTTAATCAAAACAAATAATTTTAGAGGTTCTCTTGGGACAGAAATTGGATCAAATGGATCAATTGGTACATACTTAGTTGTGGATAAAATGACAGATTCCAAGGGTTGCTTCACAACAATGGAGGCATTAAAGGAAAAATAGTCTAAAAGGATTTTAGAAGAATTTAATTCTAACCTTAGATTAGGAACCCTATGAAATGTTGGTACTGACCTCCAAGGTTGATACAAGATCCTCAGGCTGTGAATCAAGTACAAGTTCACACACAAGTGGTGTACCATCACACTCATTCAAAATATTTGCAATCCCCACATTATCATCATTGTAACGCCCCAATCTCGAAACTCAAAATCTCTAAGAAATTGAGTCGCATCTCGAGGCGTTAGGCTTACTACACGAGGTGATTAATGAGTACTAAATACCTAAACAAGGTTTTATAAACCTACATCAGAGTTAAACTAATCTAGTTCGTCAGAACTTTAATCACCTCTAAAAATGGTTAGGCCCAACAGAAAANTTTTTACTTACACATCTATTACATTAATCACGCCTTGGTTTTTGGACTCGGTGAATCGGGTCGGATTTAGAGTACCGAAAATCAGGGTGTGACAGTTTCTAAACCAAACTGTCCAGATTCTGATTTGTTCTTTTAAAAAAGATTTTAATTAATACAAAAGTGTGGGAAACACTCTTAATAATCTAACCACCTATGTTACTTAGTTTTCTAAGTCACTTACCATCCTAGGATGTCTTCCGGTGGTGAGTCGAGTTCTTCGGAGCCTTTGTAGATTTCTTCTCTTGCAACCGATGTGAACCAAGACTCTAACTCAGATTTACAAAGACCATCTTGAGTTTACTTTTGACACGAAATTCGACAAATATAAAACATGGACCTTTCAAATACACTCCTTAGTACAATTATCCGATCTCAAGTCAAAATTTTTTTGTGGATTATTGAAAATGAGAAGTTTTAGGGTCTCTTTCTCTCTCTTTCCTATCTCCACCACCACTTTACCATGGCTGTCATCACCACCACTTCACCACCTTCACCACTTCCACCACCCACTTATCATCTCACCACTGCCACCACAAGATGGGTGTTTTGATCCTATCATAAATTTATGTCAAATCTTGGCAAACTCCTTTATACTCCAAAATATGAATTTTTAAAAGAATAATTCTGAACTTACAGTAAAATCTTAAATAATTTTCTATCGAAAGCTACTCAGACTGTGGAATTATTTTTCACATACCATTGTGATTCGCGTCCATCCCAAAGTGATATGCATCCACCCTAAGTTATGCCTTTGCTAAGAAATTATGTAGGCTTTTCGGTAAGCCTAACATCACTATTTATAAAAATCTTTGGATTTTTTATAGGAAACATCAACTAGATTCTGTTAAGGCCCTGCTTGGTACTACGGTAAATGCTTGCGCAGCAATCGTTTCCAGTGTTTTTGGAATTTGCGCCTGCTTGGTACACCCGTGGTAAATACAACTTATGGTAAACCTTTACCATGGGCCCACTTATTATAGGCAAAATGACTGCGAACGTCTCCGGCACTAAAAGTGCAGGGAACGTTTGCAGCATCACCCAACGTCGATCACGAGTCTATAACCTTCTCCCAAACCTGTATTTCTTCCCATTTGATCACATCTCCCTCTACAGCACTATTGTAAGCCCCAAAATCTCTCTCTTTTACTCCGTTTTGTATTTCCTCTTCTCTCTCGATTCAAAAGAGCAGCTAAAATGGGGAAGACAATCGCTAGGCTCGCCATCTCTGTTCTGATCACAAATCAAGTATAATCGATCTGACATGTTGGATCATCATTTCTTGGCCGAGATTAGGTCCCTCTTTATGCAAACAAGGTCCGCCCTCCACAAACCCAGGTAACTCGCTATCTCATTTTAGGGTTCCAATCATAATCTCCAATTTTGGGTTTTCATTTTTCTTAACCTAAATTGCTTATTTTGGGTTTGTTAATCCATTTTTCTTGTTTCATTTTTTTTAATCTAGGTTTCCTGATGATTTAGGTGTTGTGATATAATTTTTTTTATGATCTTTGTTCATTTTGCCAATATTTGTTCATTTCTGATTAAATTTTTTTTTTTTTCATTTTATATGACATGATTTGCTCTTGATGAAACCACTCGTCTCTTTTTCACTCACTCTCTCACTGTAATTTTTCTTTCTATATTCTAAAAAGAAAAGGGAAGGATAAAAAATGCATTCTCATGTCTGTGAGTTCGTAGTGTGGTGATATGGAATCATAAGTCTAAGCTCATAAAATGTTACTGTTTGCTATTTGATTTTGTCATTACAGGTACTTACCAAGCAGGAGTAAACACTCAACAGCATATTTCTAGTGAACATACCAAGCAGCAGTAAAACTTTTAAATGTGAACGTTTGCTGTGGTAAACATTTACAGCTGCAAACGTTTGTAAACTGGAAACATTTACTATGATACCAAGCAGGGCCTAAAGATCCAAAAGAATCTTGCACTGTAATTGAAACAGCTGACTCATTTAAAAGGTCTGTCTGAGTCAACAAAAAGAAATGTGCTGAATTTGGGACACTCCCGAGTCCTGAGTCTCCTGACTCGATGTACTTTTACCGTTTTGCCCGTTACTTGGCCCTGCTTGGAAGCACGGTAAACCTTTGCAATCTGCAAATATTTACCGCTACAAATGTTTGCTATAGTAAACATTCACCATTGAAACATTCACCATTAAATACACGGTGATCATTTACCATTGCTTGGTAGGCTGTAAATGTCAATTACCAAATGAACATCCAATTTGGTTTCAACTTCAAAAACCCCCAAATACATCAGTCGTGGCTTCTCTCTCCTTGAACCTTTCTCAGATTTGGGATCTCTGTTTTTCAATTGGATACCAATTAATTGAAATACAAAAATTACTCCAGATGATCCAGTTTAAGTACTTAATGCTATAATCAAAGGATTAATTTAGGGTTTTCTTGAAAGATGAATTTATGGTTCATATGCAGGTGGTAGTAGGGTAGTTTGTGAGAGATCAATAGATAATTGATGATCACAGTGTTTACAGAATAAAAGTGAGAGAATGAAAGACCCTACTGAAACATGAAGAATCAGGAGAGAGAAAGAGAGAGAGAGCCAATCCACAACTTCTGTTTTGGAGGTAAAATCACCTTTAAAGATGGATTGTCTCACCACTTTTTTTTTCATAAATTGTTTCCCTTTTATCCATCAAGGCAAAGAATAAACAGATTTACATCCAAAATCTGAGATTTCTCGTTTTTGCCTGCAAAGATGATGATCCCAAACTCTAGTACCAAATGAAGCTCAAGGTCGATCCGTGATGAAGAACACAAACTAACCCTAACCTAAAAGTAACACCAGAATTGAGATTCTTCATGTTATTTCCAGAGAAAGCTAGAGTAGATGAGAGAGACTTCTAGCTTTTGGTGGAGATGAAGGAAAAACTGCAGGGAAGGTGGAACGAAAGGAGGGAGGAATGAGGGCTGCGATTCCTGCGAACTGCTAACGTTCCCGGCACTAAAATGCCGAGGAACGTTTGCAACTATTTACTTAAAGAAAGGTGGGCCCGTTTACAATATAAACATTCCCAGCTTACCAAGCGGGGCCTAAAAAACACACAAGTTGGATCATCATCAATTAAACCACGACTCCATCGCCACCACTCTGGTTTCAGAAGTCTCCAAGGTGATGATTAACATATTCTTTTTCATCAATCTCATTTCTTGACTTTGTAAACAGATTCTTTTATGATTCATATGCATGTAAATTTCATCTCTGCAACTACTCAGATAATCGTTGCACTCCTTAATTGATTCTTCTTTATATGATTTTTGTTGGTTTGGCATGTTAAAAAGACCTCTCTGCAACTAAATCTTCAAAACTAATCTGTCAGTTTCAGAAACATTATAGGTTTTTTTTGAATGAGTAAAAAACAAACAAAAGCTTCTTCCTTTTGTGGTTGTGCATCTTTGAAGACAATAGAGCTTGCAGTTCAGGTGTTTGATAAAATTCCTAAACAAGGATAAAACAGAATTTCAATATATATATTTTTTGATTAGTGGATATGTATGTAAGAGGGCTTGAACCCAGGTCGTTGGTACCATCCCCCAACAATTTTACCATTCCAACCGAGTGACATCTACCAGAATCTCAATATATTGCAACTGCAATTCTTTTGTATTGATGTTGATTTCGTTAAATGTTAAATTTTAAATGTAGATAAGATACCACATATGAAATACAAACACATTTATGAGATTGATGAGGGAGTATAAGAGATAGGCGAAAGAGGAGATATAGATTTGATCAATCCATACAAAATATTATAGATTAGGCAAGAAGTCATTCAGATATAATTTGTTGACAAAGAATTCAGATTACAAAACAAACAGTTTTTAGATGACTCAAGTGCTCTTACATTCAGATATCCAAAAAAAAAAAACAAAACAAACACTATTGAAATTGTCGCTTCCCTATTTTACGATGAAAAGGAACAACACACGCTTAAAAACAGGCACGGCACGGCTTTAAGGTAACCGTGCCGTGCCGTGCCAAGCCACACGGCCCACTAGCACGAGCACGGCACGGCGCGCCAATGGCACGAGCACGGCACGGGCACGACACGGTAAATTGGCACGGCACAGCACGCTTACACGGCACGGCACGCCAATGGCACAAGCATGACACGTTAAATGGCACGATTAGGCACGACAAATGGCACGATTAGGCACGATTATAGCTGTTAGACGTGCCAACGGTCGGCACGTTTATAGCCGTTAGGCGTGCCAACGGGCGGCACGACACGACACGACACGATTAGACACGATTAGGCACGGTTATCAGTTAAAACGACTATTTTTGTTTGGCTGAAGATTTTGAAAATTTAGAAGTAAATTAAACATTAAATACAAATAAATAAGCATTGTAATTTTTTTATTATTTATTTACATATTGTAATTTTAAGTTAAGATTAAAGGTTTGAGTAATGCAAATGATTGATAGTTGAGTGGGTGCCAACCTAATTGGGATGTACTCAAATTCTCACCTTTGTTTAGCAAAATAACAAAGATGTATTTATTCAATATTAATAAAAGTTAGCTTGTTGAGAGTTTTACATTTGATTTAATATTTGTTTAGCAAAATAACATTTGACACATGCAAAAGACATTTTGCATATGCAAAATAACATTTGACACATGCAAAAGACATTTTGCATATGCAAAATAACATTTGACACATGCAAAAGACATTTGACACATGTAAAATAACATTTGACACATGCAAAAGACATTTTGCATATGCAAAAAAATATTTGACACATGCAAAAGACATTTGACACATTCAAATTTCATTTTGCATATGCTAAATAACATTTGACACATGCAAATATCATTTGGCATTAGCAAAATAACATTTGACACATGCAAATTTCATTTTGCATATGCAAAATATCATTTGGCATTAGCAAAATAACATTTGACACATGCAAATTTCATTTTGCGTATGCAAAATAACATTTGACACATGCAAAAGACATTTGGCATTATGCAAAATAACATTTGACACATGCAAATGTCATTTGGCATTAGCAAATTAATATTTGACACATGAAAATGTCATTTTGCATATGCAAAATAACATTTGACACATGCAAATGTCATTTGGCACAAAAAATTGGAAATTGGCATGATTAGGCACGGTTAGGCACGGCTATGGCACGAGTTGGCACGCTAATGGCACAGTTATGGCACGATCAGACACGCTAATGGCACGGTTGATGGCGGCAAGGTTGCTGGCACGGTTACTGACACGTTATGGCACGATTAGACACGGCTAATGGCACGGTAGGCACGACGTGCCGGCACGGCTTGGAGCGTGCCGTGCCAATTGCCGTGCCGTGCCGAGTGATTTGTGTTGATGGCACGGCACGGCACGACACACTTATTAATCGTGCCAGCCGTGCCTCGTGCCGTGCCGTGCCAGCACGGCATGGCCCACTTAACATCTCTAATACAAACAAGGATATTATTGATTTTATAACTGTACTGTTCACCAGCTCGCACGGGGATCACATGTGCTTGTTTTGGAAATCGTAGGAGGTATGCCAAATTAGCCATGAAAAGTAGGGGTGCACATCTAAAAAACCATTTTTTTATTTTGCAATCATGTGAGTGCCCAAATTGAAAGGATGGGTGTTACAATTAAGATTTTTGAAGCACGAACCCCGATGAAAGAACAAAATGATGAAGAATTTGGGGTTTTAAGTTCTTCTCGTTCCTTCAATCATCTAATCTTTTGCTGAGACCCCGTTACTACTCATCATCCCCAGGTTAATCCTACTTTCTCTCTCTTCATTTTGTTCTTACAAGTTGGTTGCTTTTCACTTATTTAAATTTTTTGTTTCGTCATACATTCAATTCTTCATAAACAAATCTTTTAGTCTATTTGTTGATTGATTTTACTCTCTTTAGTTAAATATGTTGTGTTCAATCGATTATGAGTGTGTTCATGATGGAAGATGTTTATCTCAGTTGTATTCTTAGAAATGAATTTTGTTCTGTTTTTTTTCCTTTTTTTTTTTTTTTTTGAGGGGAGAGTTTTGTTCTGTTTTAAACCTTTCAATTGTCATTCATGTATTTAATACTTTTTCTGTGTGTGTTTTTTTCTATTCAGTTTCATATTTTTTGTTACAATGAAAAGTACTAATAAGGCATAGATTAAGATGTAAGGAGTTCATGAGTTTAAGTAGAGGTTAAAATAAGAAGAAATGGGTATTATCTCTTAGAAGATAGGGCTGGATTCTGTGCATAAAGAACCAAGTGCATTGGATAGACAGAATTATTTGAAATCGTGGATATTTTAGTCGGGGCACAAATCTTGGAAACCTAAACTTCAGAAAACATACAAAAGATGAGCTTTGCCATGAGAATTGTGAAACTGGTATGAATTAACTCCATCTTTCTATCCCTGGTGGTAGTGGTGGGCATGATGATGGGTGAGGATGTTAGTGTATATCTGGTGTAAAGGGTCTTTAAACACTAACATAGGTTGGAGTGGTTGTAGTGGGAGAGGTTGTCAGTAGAGGAGATGATGGGTTGTGGGCTGATGGTGGCAAGAGAGGTGTTCATGGTGGTTGTGGAAATAAATTCCAGTTTGTTTGCTCAGATTTTGTTTTAGGGCTCGTTTTGTAGCCGTTAAAATAATTAATTATGAGGTTTATCACCCTCATATTGATTATTTATGTATAAAATGTGTTTGTTAACAAAAGTAGATAATGAATTGTTTTATAATGAGAAATTTGTTTTCCATTGAGATCATAAATAAGAAACATGTTTATATAAACATAGACAGTTTTTGCTCCTCATTTGTTGTAATCATCACTGCCCTCACCATATGACCATCGCTATCATCACTATCACCACACGACCATGATTACCACCTCACAAGCACTATTACACACCATCCCACCACAAGCAATATTGCCACCGTCCCACCATCATCTCCGCCAACATCTACCACTACCATTGTCACCATCATCAAGACCACCACCACCACACCAATGCCACCAACATCACCTCACTACCACTATGTGATCACCACCACAGCATGAGCTTCATCACTCATATAACCTCACCACCACACCAATGCCACCACCATCACCTCACTACCACTATGTGATCATCACCACAACATGAGCATCATCACCTTGCATAACCTCACCACCACATCAGGACCACAACCACTATCACATAATCACCAACTATGTTATTAAAATCGGGGCCTAGGCGGATTTAATCGCTGCCTAGGCGCTAGGCGCCCTCTGGCCGCCACGCCTTGGCCCCTAGGCGTCCAAGGCCGCCAAACCCAAAAAATCGGGGCCTAGGCGGGCGATTAGGGCTAGGCGGCTAGGCCCCTAGGCGCCGACTAGGCCCTTTATTAAAAACAAATTTCAACTTTCAAGGGGTTTTTTGAAAGCATTTATAGTTTTAGGTCCATTGGGTATACAAGACTTTTTTAGGGCCTTTAATGAAAAAAACCATACATCTCTACTATAATAAAAAGAAGAAAAGATTTTGTCTAGGTAGCATGAGCTACTTTTTTTTTCTCTCCTTCCTCTTTTCTTTTTTTTCTCTGTTTTTTTTCCCCCACCGATTCTTCTTCTTCTCCCTCTTTTTTTTTTTTCCTGTTTTTTTCCCCATCGATCCAGGTAGCATGAGCTACTGCCCCCTTCTTCGCCTGCTTCTTCTTCTCCCTCTTTTTCTTCTTCTTCCCTCTTCTTTTTCTCTGCTTTTTTTCCCCTGCATACTGCTTTCTTTTTTTGTTTTTACTTTGTTGTTGTGGATCATTATTATTTAACATACTAGACTATGGATATTTTATTTTAATGTTGTTGCATGTGGATCATTATTGTTTAATGTTAATTTTATGAAAATTTTGTGAAATATATATGTATATATTTTTTTAGAATTTATCTTAATTATGTTTATATATGCCCGCTTAATCCCGACTAGGCCTCGCCTAGAAGGACCTAGGCGCTGGGCGCCCCTTGGCCGCCCAGCCTCCGCCTAGGACTTTAACAACATAGATCACCAGCATATTATAAGGTTGGAATTATCTCATTCCTAGTTATACTATTAAGTTATTACATTGATAGCCCCATGTTCATTAATGTGTTCAGTTTTGTATACTATTCTGTCTCTTTTACGTGTTCCATAAGAATCGCTGTAGTTAGGCCCTTCTCATTTTCAAATGCACGCACACATTCACTAAATATGCAACAGATCTAAAAAATTAGTGAAGGACTTTATTGTCCAGCTAGACTTGAATAGTTGATACATACTGTAGTGTTGCTTAGTCTATTGTTATTTACATCCAACACCAAAATTTCACCTATTCAGTGATAGTTTCAGGTTCTTTACCCATCTATCAAGCTCAGTTTGAATAGTTGTAAGTTTTCTTTGGGCAGGTGGCACTGATTAGACTTAATGAAAAATCAAATCTGACATAATCTATTATATTTTCATTCTTATCAAGGTTAAAAACTTTAAACCTAAGTAAGTTCTATATTAGTCATAGTTAATTTTATTTTTCAAAAAACCTCATACATTTTAGATTTTTGAAAATGCAAACTATAAAATATTCAAATTTTAGTTGGCTTAGAAGCTGTGTTGTCCAAGAGATAACAATGGCTCGTCAAAATAACAGAATACCAATGTTAAGTAGTTTAGCTATACAAACTTATACTGATTAATAACAGAATCACCAGAGAAAAAAATTTCTTTCGTGTTTGCTGGGATGGATCCTAAATTATTTATCAGCTTATTTTAGAGCTCATAATCAAATTTCTTCTCTTTTCTTTTTCTTTTTCTTTTTTATCAGAAATAGTAGCCTTGGCTATGAATGCAACAGAAGAGCTGTTGTAGTATAATGTTTTTATGTTTCTCTAAGTCAACACCATTGAATTTCTATATAGCTTGGATATGAATTCTCTGACAGTACGATGTTTTCTAGAGTAGCTGGGTCCAAGAGGAAAAATGTTAGCGAGGCGACCTCATAGCTTCATAAACCATCACAATATTATTCTACAGAACTTCTTTATAAAATTGAAGGGTTTAAGTAGAGTTGCGAGCCACCAAATCTTGTTCTCAACTGTGTCGCCTGAGGCGCCTAATTACTCCGAGCTGCCAACCAAGCTTCATAAGACAGAGCGGAAGCCATTGATAGTGGGTGTCAATGAACTCAAACGTAGAGCAAGACTAGAGAAGCAGATGAGGCAGGATGCATCTGAGATCATTCTACAACCCCCTGAAAATGGAATGCTGGTCAAGCGATTAGTCCCGGTTGCTTACAAAGTCTGTGCTGCAAGAATCGAGCTATTTACTTGTCTTTCAAAGGTTATGGAAAGCATCCCTGTCTATGTCTGCAGGTAAAGATAGGCTACATAATGTTGTTTTGTTATGGGTATTTGAGTAATTCTTTTTTCTTAAATTGTTAACTCATTTATGCAGATTATGTGAAGAAGTCCATGTGGGGCTAGTGCCTAATATGATCAGAACATGCAATGTCCCTGGGAGCCCACCTACCAAAGAGCATAGCTGGGAAAGAGGGGGAATCGAACATGTTCTCCCTCTGGTCGAGTCATTTCATTTATATGATAGGCTGGGTAGAGCTGTATCACATTCGGAGCGGCTCGAGGTTGATCGTGTTCCAGCCATTCTAGAATTGTGCATTCAAGCAGGTGTTGATATCCCAGAATACCCGACGAGGAGACGGGACTTCCCTGCTTACAACATTGCTGGAAGAATAGTAGATTTTGAGCGGAGGTTTCCTAAAGATGATTCATCTTGCAAAGACATCAATTCATTTGGGTTTTGGGAGAAGAGTGAAAAGTCAAGAAGGTGTAGCCAACCTCCGAATTTGCCTCCTGATGATCATTACGGTTTGTTTCCTGACCAATTTTTCCATTTTTTTTTTGTTGAAGTAGGTATATCAGGTGTGGATTAATAGGTTCCACTTTGATTCATTGGCTATTATATTTCATACTGGATTGCTAAATGAAACTTCTTCGTAGGTCAGCAGTAGTGCATTGGACTGATTTCTAATTTTGGAAGTTTCAGCATATATTGTGTCAGTGCCTGTTCTTTTTTTTTCCTCTTTTCACTTGCTTCCCTTGGTCTTTGTTTATAATGGACTAGACTCAATAATACTGTACTAGTTGAATTCCCATGCTTTCCCTTGTGATGCATAAATCAGTTTTATTAGTCTTTCTCGTTTATGTACTTGGGTTGCATCTGCTAACAGTTTGGAGTCTATGCAGGAGTTGCTAAGCGTGGAATGGAAGCATGGGAAAAACTGCGATCAGGAGCCTTACAACTAATGCAGAAATATGCTGTCCAAACATGTGGTTATTGTCCTGAGGTGCAAGTTGGGCCCAAGGGGCATAGAGTAAGGCAATGCCAAGCTTACAAACACCAGATGAGGGCTGGACAACATGCATGGCAGGAGGCAACAATTGACGATTTAGTCCCTCCAGTGTATGTGTGGCATGTAAAAGACCCGAACGCCTGTGTCCCACTCTTGGATAAGTTGAAGAGGTACTACGGTAAGTTGCCTGCAGCAGTAGAGGTGTTTGCACAGGCTGGGGCACACGTGGGGGAGGCTTATGCTGCTACACTGAGGGAAGACATTGCAGTGCCAGTATTGGATGAAGAGAAGTGGGTAGTGTGAATAAAATGAGATGAAAACTGAGTTAGATGTCGGGAGGTGTATCAGTGAGAGGGTTTTATGCCAAAATGATCCCTTATTTCAACTTTGCAAACTGACCCATTTCTTTTGAAAACTGATACTTTTAACCCATCTCCATTCTCCACCCTCATAATGACACAGCTCAGTCCACATCTATACCATCTAGATCGTGGTCGAGATGGGTTAGAATTATCAATTGCCAAAAAGATGGGTTTTGAAGATGGTTAGTTGGGCTGGGGCTTCAAACCCATAATTCAAGCTAGAGTGCATTTCTGGTGTTGTCTGGATATTTGTGTTATTGTTGTTTTCTTGCTTGATGTGTACATGGGAACAATGAAGGGAAAGGTGCCTATCAAGCTGTCCAGTGCAGTGGTCTTCCTGCTGGACCCAGTTCTCTTCTTGGCATCATAGTTCTTTTGAACTGGTTTAGGAAAAAGAAGAAGCTAGGAGGAAAAGCAGTTGTTTCATCTTTAACCTATACAAATGGGTACGATTTTAGTCTGAAAGTCAAGCACTTGGAGGAGGACAAAGTAGATCGATTGCGATGGTTGGGGAATTGAGGCATTTTATCTACTCAAGTGTTGTAGGTTCAACATTTTATCCTCCTGATATTTGAAGTTTTTCTTCAATCCTCCATGTAAGTAAAGATCATAGAGTGATCAAGATAGCAAACAATTACTCTTTATTAGAGTGGTGCAACTGATGAAGAATGAAGAATGCATGGCTTGAGAAATCCAATTAAGGTGGAGGTGTTCATTTTTGGTTCATATTGATGCTAACTTCTCAGATATTCTAGATTTAGTTGGAAGACTATACAAAAGTTGCCTTAAGACTCAAAATCTACTAGCAGATGTGGTTTATCTTGTTTTGGTATGCTCTTAGTAACTAGAATTGTTGTAAAGTAGAGACGCTCCCGCTTTGGAACTTTATGCTCCCTCTTCGAACCATACTCCGACGCTCTGGTTACTTAGGGTATGCTGCTACTCTCTCACGCACATTTATTATGGTCGTTTTTGGGGATGAAAATAATTTTTTGCTTATGTTGGTTGTTGCTGCTTTAGAATAGACTGATTTCTAGAATAGGGATGAAAATCAACCCTTAGATCATCTATTTAGGGCCCTACCTACAAGGAGTAAAAATGTGGGCATTATTTGTCATAGCAATGGATCCCACCATAACAAAATAATAGCAGCATTTGTAATTGGGGGCCCCAAAGTGGGGGAGGTGGTGCCAGTCAATCAGACGTGGACATTACTTGTAGGGCTCTTTGGGAACAGGATAAAGATATTCTCATGTGTTTTATATTGGAAATACAAGAAAAAGAATTAATATTGTAGGGTTCTGGTCTGGTCCGGTCCATTAGATTGCAAGTGCTCTCGATTTGGTTCTAGTCTTAAGCAAAGTGATCACAACTAGAGTCAATTGTAATACTCAAGGTTCTGGTTCTTAGCAATTTAACATTTCTGATACTTCAAATATGTGCATCTGAAAACAGGAAAATTGGTTCTAGTGCAGTTTGCTTCTCAGATACCTATTGCCACCCTTACATTATCAAAGAAAATAAAATTGATATTTCTTTTATAATTTAAAGTTTTTTGTTATTTTTTCTGTGGTGATAGATATTTTAGCCCAAATTTTCACTAATTAAGCCTACTTAGTAGTCGATTTGGTAGATATGAAGATACAATTTTATAAAATGACATGTTGATTTTGTAAACTGAACGATTGTACTATCAGTTCTAAGTCATTTTTATTGTTTGGGCTCATGAATTAGTAAAAAGTGGGCTATCAGTTCCTTTTTTTTTTTAAATTTATTTAATTATTTTTTGGTAATGAAAAAAATATTGAGGCCCACTAGTGTTATCTCTTTGGCTTTAGTTGTCATGGAAGGCTTCAGATTGAATTTTCTGTTTATATATATTAATTGGAAGAGATAATTGGAATATAATTCTCTTTCTTCCAATTTACTTTTGCATAAGCGTCGAGCTGTTATTACTGCTTGATTTTCTTCCTACAAGGTTTTTGAAAAATCAATTATTGATTCATATTATTAAAATTTTTAAGTAATTAAAATCATATACGCCCTGCTTGGTACATCCTGAATATTCGCAAATGCGAAAATTTAAGATTTTTTTATGTGCTAATTAAAATTCTATAAATGAGAAAAAAATAAATAAACATTTTTAGATTGTTTGTTTTGTATCCCTCCAAATATTTACTATTTGATAGTTTCATCAATCACTTACAAACATATGACGAACCTTGAATATTCGCATTTGCGAAAATTCACGGTGTACCAAGCAGAGCTATACTGTAAGTTTTTTGGAAAATATTTTACATCGAAGTTTAAATTTTCGTCATACGTAAATCTGAAAATGTTTCCACTAAAAAAGAGAAGGGAATTTTTTCAACTTAAAAAATTAATGTTAGGACTAACAGAAGTTTTCTTTTAATTGACAATGTTGTGATTGAATCTAGAATTCATTAGAAATTCACAGAAAACTTGTTGTAGTGATCAAACAAAAAGTTTCAAAATGAAACTACCAAGATTATTTTTTGCACGGATAAGTTAAATTATTTGCAATTTCAATTTGAGTTGCTTGAATAAGATTTAGTTAGGGTTTCATTTCTTTCTTAGACATATAAGTGATTGTAATTTTAATGTGATCATAGTTTTAAATGATTTCAAGCATAATTAGAAGCAAAGAGTGTCTTGCTATACATGGTTGATCATGGGCCTACAGAGAAAACTCAAATCTAATAGAGTCCCGTTTGTAAACTAAGCCTAACGTACGTAATAAAAGAATTGAAAACCTGCATTGTTTTTTAGATATCAGAATCTGACTAGTATGAGTCTCACCTTGTATTGTACAAAATCTTCAAGTTTTGAAATTTTAAAATGAACTCATCTAGATTGTACATCGATCTGACTCAGTCCTTCATCTTAAATTCAATTTAACTTTTTGAATACTTGCTTTAAAAGTCTAATTCACACGAGTTAGATGTTTAAAACTTTAAAAGGATCAAACAAATCAAATTCGAACTAAACACATAAAATTTACGAGTCAAATTCAAATGCCTAAAAAAAAACACCCCTATATATATAATAGGGCATTTCTAGTGGGAGTTTTCATACTCTAGTGGGAACCCTTAACCCCTAAAAATGAATCCCAATCATCCGATGAGCGTGCCGCTCATCCCATTAACTCCACACTCAATATTTAAATCCTAAATATTAGGAAAGCTACTTCTCTCTCCCACTTTTTCTATTTTTTCTCCTTAAATAAAGGAACACAACATATCTCAACAGATTTTTTTCTCTCTTCTTTTTTCTCTATTTTTTTTGTTTCTTCACCCATTTTTAGAAATTCCCCACTAGAGCAAAACACCTTTTCATCATGGATTTTCTATTTTTAGGGATCTATTTTTAAATTTTCCACTAGAAATGCCCTTATAGTAATAATTAGATCTTGTGCATATTAAGTTATCAATACTTAGATTCTCTTTACAAGTGACAGAGAGAGAAGAAGCAGAGACAGAGAGAAGAAGGCGCCGCAGCAGCAGAGACGCAAGGTTCCCTTCGCCGGATCTCTCCGGTGAAGGGAATCCAACCCTTTTTACTTCGTTCGTGTTTCCTTCGCCTTATTGGCGACTTTGTTACGCCTTTATGGCGTCTTTTGCTTGCTTTTATGGTGATTTTTCGCTAATAATCCTTCTTTGTGTGTGTGTGCTTCAGATCTGTCTAGATCTGCTCCAATTATGCTCAGATCTAGTGTTTTACCGGACCGGATCGACATCTACCAGACTTTTTCTTGACAATCGAGTTGTTTCTTTCGTATTTGGTACACAAGGTGTTGGGCTCATCATCTCCCCTCTATCTATATGGGAGAATCTCTTCATTTGGAAGCAAATCTATCAACTTGGTCGGACTTTGTTCCGTTAACCATCTTCTCCGAATTTTTTTCGGATTTTTCCTTGTGATCTACTTGTTTTCCCAATATTTCTTCATGTATTTTTTTTTCCATCTTGTATGTGAGTTTTTATCATTAATAAATTAATTGGGGTTTATACTTAGATTCTCTTTTAGTGATCCATATAGTTCCAATAATGTCATTTAAAGACTTAGATTGTACAATACTACTTGTAATTTGTAACAGCCTTATTTTAATTTATTTTATTTTTCTCAATTCTCTATATCAGCTTTGCTTTTCTTTTTCATTTTTTTGGAGGGGTTTTATTTGGGGCAGCCCTTCCCCTAATGGTCTTTACATATATCTATTGCCTTTTCACAATACTTTTTAGAATTTACAAACATACCACTGTTCTTTTGCTTGTCCCAGTAAGAATTATTAATACTTTGTATTTCTTTTAATTTCTTTTGGTTTCTTCTTTTTCTCTTTGTTCTTTTGTCTTTGACAAGGAATAATATGAATGATTCTTTAGGTTAGACATCAGGACTACAGAGTGTCAAAATTGAGATCTTACCTTTTGTTGGACTCCAGTATGGAACTGTTCTATAGATGATTGTTAAAACTTTGCAAGAAAATTACATGGTTTTTTTTTTTTTTTTTGGTTTATCCAATTATATATCCCTACCTTAGAAATTTAAAGATATATAACCAAAACTACTCTAATGGATGAAATTTTTATGCTTTATAAAAAGAGCAAGATTTCAAGAGTAAATGGGAGCTTAAAAGAATAATTAAAAACGAAAGCCAATTAGAAACTTGGGACGTATTTGCCTACTAGCACAATCGATAATGTCTATTGTTGATGATGGTTTTTTTTTTTGGTTTATCCAATTATATATCCCTACCTTAGAAATTTAGAGATATATAACCAAAACTACTCTAATGGATGAAATTTTTATGCTTTATATAAAGAGCAGGATTTCAAGAGTAAATGGGAGCTTAAAAGAATAATTAAAAACGAAAGCCAATTAGAAACTTGGGACGTATTTGCCTACTAGCACAATCGATAATGTCTGTTGTTGATGACAGTTTAGACCTAAATTCTATTCCTGTTAGCATCGAGTTATCGATCTTTATAAAAACAGCTCATCTTTTGATTTCAATAAGCTCTGTTATAAGCTAGCCTTTGCCAAAACCTGGCATCACATGATCGCCATCTTTATAAAATAAGTCTCCCCGCAGACGTGATGCGCGTGAGTCCACATGTACATACATACCCCAAAGACGCGAACAATATTTTTCAGCCTCATAATCGTCTCTAAGGTGACTTCGAGAATGGATATAGTAAATTGGTTCATCATCCCCATTGATGAACTACTTAAAAGAGAATTATAACCTCCCAACAAGTCCCAACCCTTTTTTTTTTTTTTTTTTTTACACCCCTACAAGATTCTCTCGGGTGTCTTTTTGATCTAATTCTTTTTTGAATAACAATTAGTTAGTGTTGAGTAAAGTTATATACATATATATAGTTCTGTGATTATCAGCTTAGCCTATTTAACTACTGCTTGGAACAATGAGGATGACGCCATACATGATCCTCTCGTCGTCGTACTAGACGGCAACAAAACAAATATATTACAGGCCGGGCCGGGCCGGGGTGCTAATTCGACAAATGTTCGATCAAATTTTTTCGATACTATTTTCTTCATAATAACTCATCAGATATCGATCTCTCTCCCGCCTTAACTTACAGGTTAGTCTGCTTATTAATTAAATATCCATGTTTATTTTTTCTTCTCAATATATCTTAATTTTTTGCAATTCAGTGTTCAAGTTTTCTTCCATTAATTTATCTTTCTATATATCTTAATTAATTATATTTGTATTTGAAGTTCAATATTCTTCTGTATTATTGTTTATATGTTGTTTGTAGGTCATCATATGGACTATCGATCACTAATTTAAGAGAGAGAAGGCTTAGTGAGTGGTGCTTTGAGAAGTGTTTTCTGAGTGTTTTTTTTTTTTGGGTGATCTGAGTTTTGAGTTGTGTTCTGAGTTTTGAAGGGTTAGTGAGTGGTGCTTTGAGTAGTGTTTTCTGAGTGTATTTTAGTGATCTGAGCTTTGAGTTGTGCTCTGAGTATTGAGTGGCGATTTGAGTATTTTGATTTTGAGGTTTTGTTTGTTTGTTTTTTTTCAGTCAGCTATGAAATAATGTCCCACTTCCTGTTTAACCTCAACCCCCGTGCGTTCACACAATTTTTTTCCCCTCTGTTTTCACGCCACCTCTCTCTCTCTTCATTCCTAACTCACATCCCAGAGAGGCCTATTGGCTAGTTTTAGGTGGCGTCTTTTTTTTTCTGAAATCTGAATCTGAGAACGCGCGTTAGTCCACGCAGGGCTCAAGGAAAAAAGACTCCTAGATGATAGAAAAGCTCCATAGATTTTGCTTCTCACAATTTATGGCACACTGCTAAAGGTTTTGATGTTCAAGATGCAGGTGAAAATATCTTCATGTTTAACTTCAAAATAAAGGCTGATTTAAACCGAGTTTTGGATGGTGCACCTTGGTTCTTAATAGGTTACTTGATTATTCTTATTGAATGGAATCCTGAGATTGAAATAGAAAAGATGAATCTCAGTCATGAAGTAATTTGTTTCAGAATGGAGAATCTTTCCTTCAAACACAGAAAACTAGAAATAGCAAGGTCTATTGCTGGTACGTTGGGAGAAGTTGTTCGCACGGATCCTCCTTTTACAACTTTTAGGAACAAGACTTCTATCAATTGCAAGGTCAGAATCTTTCTGTTAAAATCCCTATCCCAACTGGTGCATCTATCCCTATCCCCTCAGGTGGCTTCACCTGGATCCCTTTTTCTTATAAAAGGCTTCCTAAAGAATTTTGTGAGAAGTGCAGAATCATTAACCATCATATTCTTTTTCTGAAGATGGTAACTCTACAACCCCTGCTATCAGTACCCAGAATAGAGATCTGTGCATTACAGGAAGTACTACTGAGTCTACTCACATGGTTAATATATCTGCTCAGAATCCAGCAACCCCAATGTACACTAATGTCTCCTTTACTATGACAGCAAGGCCTGTTCCAAAGAGATTTCTCCCTATTGATCAGATTCGGCATCCATGCAATCATGCTTCTCTCTCTTCACATATTGATATTGAAGCAGATCCAGACTCTTCTTCTCAGCATTGCTCTGTGTTGGGTAGGTCCATTGATACAGCTAGTCCAGGATGTAATCAGATCTCCCAGAATCTCTCTTATAGTCCTAATAAAAGAATGCGTCAGTTCGAAGTAGGCAATCATAGTGATGGGCTCGATCCTAATATCATTGAATCCATCCTTAACTCCAAATTTTACACTGTCAATCAAATGTACCCAATGAAGGAACCATATTTCAACAAGAAACCCAATTCCCCTGTGATTGATCCCTCATCCATGCATGAACAAGCTGTGTTTTCTAAGCTTATTAATATCCTTGAAAAAAAAGAAGATAAACCCAGAAATTTGGTTCCTGAAGATTACCCCTGGATATGGTCCTCTAATTAATCCTATTGTAGATCTGAATTGCTCTGTTGATAAGTCCTTTCTGACTAAAAAATTTCGGGACCCAAAGCTTTCGATTCAGATGAATGATGAACTTCGACAAGAAGGGGTTTCTACTCATTTGCATCAAATCACTTGGGCTAGAAAAGTAGTTTTGGATCCTCTGTTTCTTCAAACTTCCTGGACACTTCTAAGGTATGTTTTCTCTATTTTCATACTCAGGCCCGGCCCTGAGGGCAAGCAGGACAAACCTTGCTTTGGGCCCCAACAATTAAGGGGCCACTCATGCCCATTATATAAGTAGTTGGGGTCTAGTAAAAAAAAAAAAATTAAGGGCCCGTTTGGTTCGTGATCCAAAAACTTGTTTCCAAAAACTAATTTACATCTATAATAATATACATCTTGTACTACATCCAAAATTGTTTTAGGATTTACAATAAAATCATGTAGGATTTTGTAAAACAAAAAAATATTGTTTTATGTGTTTTCAATGAAATCATATAGAATTTTATAGTAAAGTGAAAATGCAATTTTAGATGTGATACAATATATAGTTTAGTTCAAGTGTAAATTAGTTTTTGAAAACAAGTTTTTGGATCGCGAACCAAACGGGCCCTAAGTATCTTTTAAAAAAATAACTACTTGTTTGGGGCCTATTTCAAAAATAAATACAATTTATTTTCCAAAGATGAAATCTTCTTCATCAGTACAACAAATTTGAAAACACAAAAAACGAAGAAGAAAACCTTAACGGACTCACAGTACTCTACTTACTCGCAATCTCTTCACTGTCATTACTTAGCCCTTAAGATAAAAAAAAATTTTCATTATCTTTTTCTTTCTTCTTTAGTTATTCTTCTTAGTATTTATTTTCTAATTAAATATCTAGTTATTTTTAAATTATAATTTAGTAATTTTTATCTTACTAATTCAAAAAAAAAATTGATGATGATGAAGGGAAAGGGTGGATTACTGAATTTTATATATTGAGCCGTTGAAGTGTGTGGACAACTGAAATTTCCTAAGTTTTATTTATTTATTTTAGTTATCTTTAATTTCTAATTTAGTAATTTTTATTTTACTGATCAAAATAAAATTTTGATATCCTATTTCTATTTAATTGGGCTTTGTTTAATTTGGTTCATTGGTTGACTTGTTAAGTTGTTCTATAGATAATTATATATAAGATGTTAATTGTTTGAGCCATAATTGTCTATTTGATTTTTAAAGAGGGTTTTAAGAGATGAGAGCAGATCGAAGTAGAGTGTACATTGGCTTGTGGGGCCTACCTAGAGATGACTCAGGGGCTCATTTTAAGTTAGGATATCCTCCCCATCATGTTGACCACCTTCACAAAAATTTAGCTCATTTTAAAACTTGTAACCCCATCATCCATAAAGTAAAATCAACGGTAAAATGAATAGTTCAAACACCGTTGATTTTTAGTGATTGAAAGGATGATGGGGTTACAAATTTTAGAATTGACAAATTTTTTGTGAAGATGAACAACATGCTGGAAAGAATATCCTAACTTAAAATGAGCCCCTGATTAATCTCTAGGTGTGCCCTACAAGCCAATGTATGTACTTATAACTAATGTACTCCGAACCGCTCTCTTAAGAGATACTTTATTATTTTTTATTTTTATTGCAAAAACACTAATTAAGTAATTATTTGATGAGTCTAATTTACACCTTTTGAAAGGGTTTTAAAACAGTAAATTATTTTTTAAGAAGGTGTAAAGAGGTTTGTACGTAAGGGGCCACAATTTTTTAGTTTGCTTCGGGCCTCCAAATTCTCAGGGCCAGCACTGTTCATACTAGACTTTCAGACTTCATCAATTATCTTAACTATCTCCATATTCATTCCTGGTTATTGTTTCTCAATATGAATATTCTCTCTTGGAATTGTCAAGGTTGTGGTAATAGATATACTAGAAATCATCTCCGTACTATCCTCAGAAAAGACAACCCTGATATTATTTTCCTATGTAAAATCAAAGTAAATTCCAATAATATGGAAAATCTTATTAGAAGTTGTCATTATTATAATTGTGTTTCCATAGCTGCAGTGGGTAAGGCAGGGGGAATAATTCTTGCTGGGAATGATAGTGTTAATCTTGATATCCTTTACACTTCTAAGCATATTGATGAGAATAGTCCCATATGGGATATGAGAGCCTAGCAAACTTAATATATAATGATCCTGGGTCACACCACTCATAGCCAATTGGTTTTGAGTTGGAAGCCCACAAACTTAATATGGTATGAGAGCCTATACGTGAATTATCTCCTTGACTGCATGGGCGGAGCTATTAAGGGGACAAGGGGTGACATGGCCCCTCCAACATTTTTAGAAATACTTCTTATATATTTTAAGATTATATTTTATTTTAATTTAATTAACTTCAATGACCCTATTAATAGATATAAATGTTTTTACTTGTCCCTAAATAATATAACTTAACCCCACTTCAAATTTCATTTGGCTCTATACGGCTTATTACCCAATTTATGTAATTTACTTACAACTTTTACATATCAATCAAACACTAGTAAATATATGTACAAGTTAAAAATAAAATTAATTATTAAATTTGTCAACTCTATTTCTAGATAGTAGACCCAATACATGTGGCCCTACCCATTGGTATTCTAGGGTTTCTATTCTTTAGGTTTAATAGGACTCCAAGACTAGAGTTTCTATTCTTTTGGTCCCAAATAACTCAAAGACACTTACAACAGAGTGAATTGGCAACTATTTTTTGTCAACTATTTCTAATTTATTGTCAATGGTTGGTAAAGACTAGAAGATCATCAAGTTTTTCACTTGTTTACCTAGTGATTGTGCTTGTGCTTACTTTTTTAGTCTCTACAGAGCTATCATTTTGGGCTATGGAACTACAAAATAGATGATAAATTTCTCACGGACTCTTTAATTGTGCGCATTAAAAAAAATACCTGAAAAATTTAGCTTAGAATCAATCATAGATAATTTTTGCGATTTGAAAAAATGGCAGAGTCCTATTTTGATGTATGATTGAGTTGAAATGCCTTAGGAAATGTATATATTATTTTTTATTTGCTATTTTGTTATGTCTCGATCACGGTACTTTTATTTTCTTAAGGCAATATAGTTTCATGTACTTATATATTTTCTTGTGTTTAAATTTGAAATTGTTTAATGTTTTGGCCCCTGCAATATAAAAATTCTTGCTCCGCCCCTGCTTGACTGCAATTATTCTACGATTTTAAATTTACTACAAAGTGTTTTTTATCAATTCTTAACCGTAAGGGTCACATCAACCATTTTTAAACCGTCAAATCAGTACATCTTCACTTTGTTAGTTAATTATTGAACTCTGGGGTTACATTTTTCTGCTGCTCACTCCCCAATAATTAACATATATATATATACTTTATTTGAAGTTCGGCATTTGATGGACTTGATGACAGGTTTCAACATCATATTCTTCGAAGAATATCTCAGTTTTGATGCCGAGGCAAAAGTGTCCAACTTTCATTGCCCAACCTGCTCCTCTGATCCCCTGCAGAAGAGAAGGGATACATTGGCCTTCATATATATGATCGTAGTTTTGTAGCTAGCTTTTGTTTTTCCTTAACCATCCATCCATCCATCCATTATATACTACATATATATACATAGTACTTAATACAAAAACAATGTAGTTTGAGTGAATTCTTCCCTTTTCTCTTAAGAGTTCATTCTTTATTTTCAGATTTTTGTTTCTTTCAGCAATTAATCAGACTTTTGGGTACTTAATAAGACCCAAACCAACTCGCCAAAAGCATATATACATACAGAAGCTTTACATCATGGTTACACTGGCCCATATGGATATGATCTAACAACAGANCAAATCGCCAAAAGCATATATACACATAGAAGATTTACACCATGGTTGCACTGGCCCATATGGAGATCTAACAACTGATTTTTTATTATTATTATTTTTATTTTTTATCTCCATCACCCTACCATTTAGATAAAAAAAAGGGAATTTTGGCCAAAAACCCCTACTTGAAAAACGTTTTAGAATTTAGCCCAACAAACGTTTTCTTTTAGTCTAAGGCCCAAGGAGAACTGACTGAAACCCTCTTCCTATAAATTACACACACTGAAACCCTCTGAAACCCTCTTGGGCCTTAGACTAAAAGAAAACGTTTGTTGGGCTAAATTCTAAAACGTTTTCCAAGTAGGGGTTTTTGGCTAAAATCCCCTAAAAAAAAATCCGATCCTTTTGGAACTTCTAAATCCATTAAAAGTTGGTTGACACTAAGAGTAAAATGACAAACTAAAATTTTAACTAATAATATCTGATGGAATCCTAAAAACGATAGTCCACATGATGAGTACGTTAATCCTCACAAAAATTAGTCTTTGTATTATCTCTATGGACCAATATAACGATGATTTAAAAGATTTTACCAATGATTTTTTTTCTTTCTTCCCTAGAATTCTGCAATCTTTCTTCAAAATTTCTCAAAGTTCTTTCAAGTTCTTTCAACATATCCATCTTCTCTTTCTATTTTTCAATTTATTCATTATATTTTTTTATTTTTCTCATCGTTCTTTAGAGGATTTGATCTCAAATTTCTAAATTTTTTTTTGAAATTCTTGCTTCCACTACATTTTGATCTCTGAAATTGTTCCTGATAATCAAGAGAGGAATACACCTGATAAAAAATGAGATGCACCCGATTAGTAACTCTAATCCTTCAACAACTCTACCCTCTGTAACTGAAATTAGTGAACTGTCACATATATGATACTTAAAAAAAAAATTACTAAATGATTTTTTTTTTTAAATTTTACTTAAATTGTTTTGTTTTAGTTTTCTCCAACGTTTCATAGCTTTTTTTCAATATTAGATCAGAAAATACAAATTGGTTGATAGAAATTTTTTAATTAAATGAATAACGAGATTTATATTCTTCTGAAACTTAAATATATAATAGAAATTACCAAAACAATCAAGATGTTGTACATGCCAAAAAATAAAATTTAATATCAATTATTTACAATTATTACTTTAACTATTATCATGAAAAGATGAAAACTAAGATAACTAACGGAAGAGACCGTGTGGAAATTACAGAAGATAGAGAGTAAGAAAATTTGCACACAAGTACCATATTTTAGCTGAAAATAGTTACCTAAGAGCATACACAGGAGAAAGTAAGAGACTTGAAAAATCTTTTGCTAACAACTCGAGGGTGACTAGTTCCTCCTATTTATAGGTAGGACAAATGGATGACTTAGATTTTGTACATACAATATTGCTCTCACAATTTAAAGAGTTTTTTTAGAATATCTCTAAAAATATCTTAGCTCTCCACACAATTTCATACTATTCTTAGAGCATCTCCAATGCAAATGTCTTGGGATGACTTTTTAACTTACATGACAATTAATTTTTGAATGGGTCTAACTTATTTTATTTAAAAAGTAATTAAAATTTTTGGAGGGAAAAAAAATTGCTGATGTGGACCGTAAGATATAATGTCTATTGTAACTACCACCAAATCAGCATCACGTTTTTGAAAGAGAATGTCTATTTATCCTATGTGGCAGTCTTATTTTACCAAATTCATATTAGCATTAGAGATGCTCTTAACATAACATAGAAATATCTTAGGTTGTGTTTTATTGCGCTTGAAATCCATGGGATTTGGTAACTTTTGTAGAAGAAACGCAAGTTCTATTGTTTGTTTACAATTTTAGTTCTACGTAGTCACATAACTCAAAAACGTAATAAATAGTTGATTTTCAACATAATTCTATATATGGAATACACATCCTAGCACCCTATGAGTATACTTCCGCGGTGATGGAAATGAAAATATTTCCATGTACACAATTGCAATCAAATAGAGCCTACTTGGCAGTCTTCTCACTTTCACCTCGCCTATAGAGCCTATTTGCAGATGATCTAACAACTTTTTTTTTTTTTTTGTGAAAATGATCTCCTTATTATATAGATTATCTTCACTCTACAACTATTAACCTCATTAAAAGTTGGTTGAAAATTTAATTGCAAAATAGAAGTTCAAAATTGAAGCGTGACTTTGGTTGCTCTATAACCAATTAACGAACCCTCGATTGGAAAACCAAAAGAACTGAAAATTCAGATGGACCAGCTTCTGAAAATGACCCAACTTTGGGAAGCAAAAACATTCATAATCCACAAGAGATACAAATTATGAAGAACCAATCAACATATATAATACATACAAATCATCTCAACAAGACAACAAATCCTTCTGTATCTGCCCCCTTTGCTTGTAATGTTTTCTTCAATATTGCTACAAGAGGGCTTTCGTTACAACACCACAAAGCTTTATCATGGGGTTTTCATCTTTCCATTTGTATTGCTTTTCTCCTTTCCTTTCCGTTGCTTTTTTTTTTCCTTCTTTTGGCTTGAGATATTGTAACAACCTTTCTAGTGCTACTCCGGCACTGCATCAACCTGCCACATAATGTATAAACAGAACAAATAAGCTCATGCGAGTAAGAAATCGTAGGGGTAAGAAATATGTAACTAGTCATCTTAAAGATTCCATCCAAATCATCAATAATGTATGTTGCTGAGACAATTTTCCATATGTAGAAGTTTGGATTTAGTTATCCTTGCTAAGACAATTTTCCATATGTTGCTGATAATGAGCAGGATGAACGGCTCATTATCAAATGTGAGCAAAATAGAGCGGAAGCCAAAGATCGAGTCCCACGATCAATACACAAAATAATAGATTAATTAAATAAATAAATAACATAACTGTCATCGTTATTGATCCAAGATGGACTGCTCCAGTTGAGAGTACTGAGTCATCAATCCTCTACTCTCTAATACTTAGGATGATGGATCTCCTTGCCTTCATATGTTTATATAGAGAGAGGACTGGGACCCCATATAGAAACTGATTCTAATTAGGACACCGTAACCATCAAGGAATTCCAATTAGATACTTACTAAAATTGTGCAATAACGATACGGTGTAACACATTGTATCATAGTACAATGTACCCCTCTAAGATATGGATAGGATTAATCCGGTTTATTAAATATAAAATTAATTATTGTGACCACAATTCTTATAGTACAGATGTGAGAAAAGTTCTTCCACTGAACTTTCTCATAGAACTTGCGGTCATAGGAATCACGGCGGAAGTTTCCATTTGGGTCATCATGTAGTTGGAAGATTTTCGGCAGGGAAGAGAGGTGCTGCAAATGAATTGCTAATCTGTTGCTTCTCTTTCCTTCTAAATACAGTCGAAGACCAGTAACTGGCCTCTTACCCACATCAACCTGCCACATAAACAGAACAAATAANGTTGTGCCTGTCGGGTTGGCCCTGGGTCCTGCGTTGTCTCATGTGGGTGTAGAGGAGACAGGGGCAGGGAGTGCTCATTTCTTTATTCCTGGAAATAACCTAGTTGGGGTCAGCCCATCATGTTCCTTAGTTAATGTTAACTTATCTTCCACCATCGACAATAAGTGTGCAGCAGCATGGCCCGATAATTTAAACAATGTGCAGCAGCATGGCCCTGCCACTAGTCCTAGTGCTGTCCACGCTAACATTAATAGTCCATCTCTACTAGTAACCGTTGTTGAATTGCCTCGAGATCTCAATAACACCGACAGCTTATTCATCCCTCACATGGTTAAAAATGGTTCTTTATTGGATAATGATGACAGGGAGTTGCATCAAAAGGGATTGGGTACCACTGAGGACGAAAATGAAGGGATAGTTGCGCTCAGTGGAAATGTGTCTTCAACTACTGTGGGCCAGGATTCAGCCCCTCACGTTCAGAAAATTCAGGGTACTGGTAACTTGAGTGGTGTTAAAGGTGGTGAGGAATCATTCGATGGTCCCATGATCAGGGTGAGTGGCGGAAATGTCTTTCCTCAAATCGGGGATGAAATGTTAAGTTTAGGGCCTACGGAAAGTGGAAGCGGCGGTAATGGTACTCTGACTTACGTGAGGGGCTCAACGCCCAACAGAGAGATGGAGTCGGCCATGATTAACTCGAATCTCCAGCAGCTCACTGACAACGTTTGTGGCATGGATCCCCTAAAGGTCTGCAATATTCTCAGTTATGAAAGAGAAGATCACTCTGAATCTGAACGATCGGTTGAGGAAGATAAAGGTCAGGATATCGCTGAGCGTGCCCTGGGCAGGTATAGTTCAGACTCTAATTCAAAAATCCCACATACGAAGAAGAAAAAAAGTCAAAGGAACCCACGTATGGTTGCTAGGGATTCTTACTGGGATAGTGCCCCCAAAACTCGTTCTCGTTCACTATCTGCGTGCTATGATGGTTGACCCGTTTCTACTATGGAATATTCGTGGGGTGGGTAATCGAAGTTCTATTCGGCATCTTCGTCAGCTAATTAAGGATAATAAGGCTAGTTTGGTCATGATTTCCGAGCCAATGATTCACCATGATCGTATTATCCGGGTAGCCGCTTCTCTTTCTCTTATGAACTATGCTCATAACTCTGACCAGGGGGGGAAGATTTGGCTTTTCTGGGGCGATAACTATTCAGTGTCAGTTATTGCATCGTCCAACCAATTTATGCATAGCAATATTAAATACAAGCCAACGGGTACTGAGTTCTTCGCCACTTTTGTATACGCCAGCTGTGATGGTTTTGAACGTCGCTCTCTATGGTCCGATCTTTCGGCTATTGGGTCCAGCATTGGTCGACCTTGGATTCTGGGCGGGGACTTTAATGTTGTCTCGAATCTTGCAGAAAGACTAGGTGGGAGGCCAACCCTTGGCCCGANTCGTAGGGGTAAGAAATATGTAACTAGTCATCTTAAAGATTCCATCCAAATCATCAATAATGTATGATGCTGATAATGAGCAGGATGATTTTTCATGCTGATAATGTAGTGTATGGATTTAGTCATCCTTGCTAAGACAATTTTCCATAATGTTTACCATTTATAAGCATCAATGATAATAAAATTTTGGATCAACGAACTAAACTTGAAAACATAGTTCTAATCTCCTCTCTAATATGAAATCAAGGCATGATTAATCGGAAATTCACGGTAGGGGGTGTCCAGCTACCATCATCCAAGAGGTGGCCTACCACTTGAACACTAAGATCAGAGGTAGACATGAAAATATGTCGAATGAAAGTCTAGCCTAAAAGCAAAAACATGCCTACATGAAATGTCTGAGGTCACATTCCTAAGCTCCAGTAACATAAATGATGATTAAAGCCCACGGGTGAAAAAGCATCTTTACCGGACTAGTATTAACGTAAAGCTTGGGACCCATGAAGCTGAACTGTAGAGATGCACTACTTTGCTGCTTCCGCTGCGGCCCAAGGGGAAGCTCACTAAACACTGGTGCCCATTGCCGAGGCAGTTGAAATTCCAAAAACTGATGGAGTTCTTCAATTGGTGGTTTATCTGCAACCAAAAGGCAGAGGTCAATATACAAAGTAACAACAAATTGTAATCAAGATTTATTTAACTGAAGCAATTTAGAATGACGCTCTCAAAGAGCATCGATCTCTCATTTCAGCCGCATGAAAAGTTAAAATAGTTAATTTCACCAATGATTATAAAAGATGGTACCAGACTACATGGCTGGCGAGTTAGCTTGGCTCTTTGTTGAAAAAGGACAACTACTAATACATGTAGTTGATTAG
>MVGT01002008.1:119512-175348 GCA_002174775.1 Macleaya cordata | reverse complement strand
TTTGGACATTCATTAGCCATGTGTCCAAAGCCATGACATTTAAAGCATTGAACTTCTCCAGAGTTCTTCTTCTCAAACGTTCTATCAAAGTTCTTGACTTTGTCATGTGGCCTTATTTTGGAAGACGAACCAAATCTTGGTTTCTGGAACTTCTCCTTTTTATTCTTCAAGAAATTCTTGAATTGTCTAGTAAGGAGAGCCATTTCGTCATCACTTGAGAAATCTTCTTCCTTGGAACTTCTTGAGGCTGTAAAAGCAATGTTCTTTGATTTTCTTGAAGATTTGAATCCAACCTCAAATGTCCTTAAATTTCCTGCAAGTTCTTCAGGAAGAATAGCATCAATATCTTTACTCTCCTCGATAGCCGTAACTTTGGCTTGAAATCTCTCGGGAAGAGATCTCAAAACCTTACGAACTATTTTGGAGTTAGGAATAACTTCACCCAAAGCAAAAGAGTTGTTGACAATGTCATTTAGTTTGGCATAAAATTCATCAAAGGATTCATTGTCATCCATTCTAATGGTTTCAAATTGGGTAGTTAACATTTGAAGCTTTGCTATTCTAACAGTCCTAGTACCTTCATGGGTTACCATTAAGATGTCCCATGCCTCCTTTGCTACTTCACAATTAGATATACGACGAAATTCGTCAGCTGTTACAGCAGCATAGATGGCATTGAGAGCTTTGCTATTTCTAGTAGCAGCATCAGTTTCATCGGTGGTCCATTGGTCTTCCGGTTTAGGAACTTCCCTAGAGTTGTCTCCGGTACCAGTCATCATGGTAGGAGGAGACCAAGCAATTTCTACAGTTCTCCAAACCCTTTGGTCTAGGGACTTGAGGAAAGCCCTCATTCTGGCTTTCCAATAAGGATAGTTGCTGCCATTGAATAATGGTGGTTTGTTTACAGCACTACCTTCTCTTTGTGAATCCATTTAGACACAAATAGGGATCACACTTAGGTTGTTAAACCCAACAAGTGAACCCGCTCTGATACCAATTGAAAGTCTAAATTCACCCTACGGTTAATGAATTTAACCGTATGTCAATGTGACTATGGTTAAGGATCACACAATCACCTAATTAAAAATTACTAAGGTGATAAGAGTACAACAAAAATCTCTAACAGGAGTATTGACTTATTCGATTCTTAATATGCGGAATTAAGAACAAGAATCGAATATTTCAATCTCACAACAAGTATGAAAAATATGCACAAGAGATTTTGTTAACGAGGAAACCCAAACTGGGAAAAACCCCGGGACCTAGTCCAGCAAAAATTCACTAAGAGTTATTGAAAACTTACAACCCGATTTACCACTCGATGGACACGAATTACGACTCCCTCTACGCTCCAACAGCTACGGTGTACAGTTCTTCCACAAATTCGAACTCCACGAATTTGCCTCTTAGTAAACGTTGATGCGTCTCCAACTTGAACTCCACAAGTCCCGCACCTTGAACCAATACTTGACTCCTCAAGTATATCACCACAAGCTTGAACCTTCAAGCTCAATCACCGGAAATCCACCGGTAACAAAAACAGAGTTTTGGTTTTGAAATGGGAAGGATTTGAACCAATTTCAACAAGCTTGAGAGCTAAAAGATTAGAGTTGAAACTCTTCAAGAACTTGTTGATTAATAGGGTGAATGGTTGATTGAATACTGAAGATTCAACCCCTATTTATAGTGAAGATGTCCAGCTCAATCCTAGACTAAATTATTAGTTCTAGGTCTAATGGTAGACACCATTATTGGGGATGAGAGAATAATATATTCAGCCTCTCATTCCACTTAGAGATGTTTCCCACGCTCAATTATCTCCCTAAAACAAGGCTTAGAGGGAGATGAGCAATAATGTGTTAGAAAGTTACTTTACAGCTCAGAAAATCGTACTCAGAAAAACGAATCTGGGCGTCGGTTTCGAAATCAAGCCTGTCGGTTTCGAAACCAACATGTGGTTTCGAAACTGACTGATTTGGTTTCGAAACCAACAAGCTTCTGTGATGGTTATTGCCTTTTGATTTCGAAATCAACATGTTTGGTTTCGAAACCAAACTTCATCTGAAGATAGATGTGGTTTTGGTTTCGAAACCAAACTGTTTGGTTTCGAAACCAAAATTCATCTGAAGACAGATGAGTTTTGGTTTCGAAACCAACAGTTTTGGTTTCGAAACCAAACTTCATCTGTCATCAGATAAAGTTTGGTTTCGAAATCAAACTAAGGTTGATTTCGAAACAGACTTTTCCCTATATAAAATAATACCATCAATGCAGTTGGTTTCGAAACCAAACTTCTTGGTTTCGAAACCAACACTGTCCAGATTAAAAATTTATCTTTTAAAACACATTTTATCAAGAGTAAACAGTGTGGGAAACACTCTTAGCAATCTAACCACCTATGGTACTTAGTGTTCTAAGTCACTTACCATCCTAGGATGTCTTCCGGTGGTGAGTTGAGTTCTTCGGAGTCTTTGTAGATTTCTTCTCTTTCAACCGAAGTGAACCGAGACTCACTAGACTCTAACTCAAGTTACATTGACTATCTTGAGTTTACCTTTGACACGAAATTCGACAAACATAAAACATGGACCTTTCAGTAACCATTTTGCCATCTTGAAAAAAAAACTTATTTTGCTGTAGAAATATTAACAAAAAAGAAGCAAAATCAAAACTAGTATTGTTCTTTGTTTTTCTCTTTTGATTTTTAAATTATAAAAAACTTTAAAACGAAGAACTAATAAATATAGTAGTTTGTTGAAGATGAAATCTTCAAAATATTATGGAGAAAAAAAATATTTTAAACTAAAAGGAAACCAATTAATTAAAAACCATCAATTAAGCACAAATTAAGGGAGAGAATCTTTTTAAGATATTAATCTCTTTTTAATAAGGGTAAAAAGAGAATTTAAAAAAAGATTTATAGGCTAGTGGAGTAAACCAAAATATTATCCCTTAAAAAGTGGAAAACGGTAAAATCTAAAAAAAAAAATAGGGTTTTGGCTATTATGAAATGTTTGTGGAGTTTTTAGTATTTGACAGCAAAAAATAGGGGCTTTGAGCAAAATTATGTTTAAAAATTTGCCACATCATTTTCAATCAATTGTCCTTAGATTATTCTTTCTATTTTTATAATAATTGATTTGAAACAAAAACATGGGGAAGAATAATGTTATATTGGAGGTCATCGATCCACACATCCGACAGTTCTCATTCTTCAATTTTTTCTTCTCTCTTCCTTACATTGTCCAAGGACACATCCATCTTTAGGCTTCATTGTGTTATACAACTACTACTATATTCGTTAGGATCTCACTATTAGTGTTCAAGTAATCAACATCTTTGGACCTAGCGATCCAGGTAGGTGGATAACCCTACTAAAAACCTACATTGTTTTACGTAACAATACATGCATGCACTTGAATATCAAATTAAATATTTAAAATTGTTTCATCGATTTATATGTATTTTTGGCGATCTATTTAATTTAGATTTCAATTACAATTTCGGTTAAATGATATTGTGGTTATTCGCTCAAGTATTTGCATGCATTTGTTATACGTTATCATTATTATTTGACATGATTGTTTGCATGCACTTATTCATATAAGTTGATCGAATAATGATGATTTGATTATAAATCTCATGATGATAATTTAAAATTTTAAAGAAAAGGTTGGCCATGGTTCGAAGGTGTGAGCTAGAGCTGCACACGGTTTAGTTTGGTTGGGTTTTTATCAAACCCATAGCCAAACCATTAATTAATTTAGGAGGACCAAAACCATACCAAACCATGGTGGTTTTTTTTTTAAAACCAAAACCACACCATCAGTTTTTTGGATTTTTTGGGTTTTTCGGTTTTTTCTAAATTTCAGATTTTTTAGGAGTTTTCAGTTTTTTTAACGGACAAATCATTCAAAACTAAAGTTTAACTAGATTAAAAAAATTAACTTATGACATTTATCAATTGATCATTTAAACTTAAACTAAAACATGATATAATTGGAGCACTTGCATTATAAAAGATTAAAGTTCGTTCAAACTTAAAATATAAAAAACTGATAATAATCAAATATTTATTTAAATTTAAAACATGAAAAAAAATATCTAAGTGTTCAACCATCTTAATTAATTATTAATTCTCTCTCTTTTTTTGTGAAAATTATTAAATTTAATATGAGAAGATCATCCTTACCAAAAATCATGTCAATCAAAAATAATTATAAGGTAATTTATAGATCATCCATTTTTTTAAGGAGAAAACCACAAAGCACAATAAATTTCTTTGGTACGCCTAAAAGCTTGTGGGGTACGTGTTAAGAAATGAGTTGGTCAAATTCTAATTTTACAAAAAACTAAGGCACAATAGACTAAAATCTTAATAATTGGTGGGGCACTCAATTTCCTCATAGGCATTAGATGTTGGAGTTTAAATTTTTTTTGGTGGGGCACACTCCCCAACAACGTGCAAGATAGCTCGTCCCCGAATATGATTTATTTTTATTTTTTTTATGAACATAAGTTCATCTTTATATCTTAGATATCTCTATATATATATATATATATCCCAACATATTTTCCATAGCAACATAGTGGCAATTTTAATCATGATATGTCCACAATTGAATTTTTTTACAATAAATAATTATACAAAATAATAAATATATTATAAATAAATTAATAAATATGTATAAATTTGAGAACACACATCACATATATGTATTGCCTCATATAGGATACAAATTGACATAGATACATTGACTTATAAAATTGTGATTATATTAAGAGACAGGCTCCTTAATTCATATTTTCATAAGTTAGCATGCATATTTATACATAATAATGCATGTGTATACTATATAGGTATATGTGCGGGTTTTTTTTCTAGTTTTTTTGGTTTGGTCTTTCGGTTCGGAGTTTTTGGTACGGTTTCGATTTTTTTGGTTTTTTGAAAACATGGAACCAAAACCAGACCATAAATATCAGTTTTTTGCGGTTTTTCGGGTTTTGGGTTTTTTAGTTTTACGGTTTGTCGGTATTTTTTTCGGTTCAGACCGGTTCGGACCAGATTTAAAATCGCACCATGTGCAGCCCTAGTGTGTGCAGTCTAGATCTAGAATTAACAATTATGGTCCTAAAGTTTGAGCGGTTCAGATCTGATTGATTGTAGTCCAAAAGTGATACGATTGGGTTTCTAGCAATAGTCCGAATGTGAGAGTGGTCCGGGGTTTAATAAATCAAAAATGTAAAATTACACTTGATGGTTCAAATATTATATGTATACTAGAGTAACGGTTTTGCATTGCTTGTTATCAGGTTCGTTTGATGTTATCTTGTTATTGAATTTTATTAGTGGTTTCTTATGTGTGTTTTTCTATATAATATTTTTGGTTGAGAAATCTATTGAGTTTTGCTCCCCCTTGCTTTTTGCCCTACAGAGTTTGTTTCGGGTGAAGAGAGCTAGGTGGTGCGTGAGTGGAGTTTGGAGTTCAGAACTATAATTATGGCTATTGAGAAAGACATTTATTTATCTACATAGCAGACAGGGTTTGGGTGGTTTGGTTTCGAAATCAACCTTCTCGGAAAGTCTATTCTAAAAAGTTCCCAGAGGTCAGCTTTAGAAATCAGGAATTCTATGCATTGCAGGTTTCGAAACAAGACTTCTGGGCTTCACGAAATAGTTTCTATTTTAAGGATTTGTCATTGTTATTTGACATTATGATAATTTAAAACTTTAAAGAAAAGGTTGACCGTGGTCCGAAGGTGTGAGCAGTCTAAATCTAGAATTAACAACCGCGGTTTCAAAATATGAGCGGTTCAGATCTGATTGATCGTAGTCCAAAAGTGATACGATTGGGTTTCTGGCTATAGTCTGAATGTGAGAGTGGTTCGTGGTTTAATAAATCAAGAATGTGAAAATTACACTTGATGGTTTAAATATTATACATATACTAGAGTAATGGTTTTATATTGCTTGTTATCAGGTTCGTTTGATGCTAGACTTATTGTTGAATTTTATGGTGGTTTCTGATGCGTGTTTTTCTATATAATATTTTCGGTTGAGAAATCTACTGAGTTTANTATTTTTGGTTGAGAAATCTATTGAGTTTTGCTCCCCCTTGCTTTTTGCCCTACAGAGTTTGTTTCGGGTGAAGAGAGCTAGGTGGTGCGTGAGTGGAGTTTGGAGTTCAAAACTATAAGTACGTGTATTGAGCAAGACATATATTTATCTACATATCAGCTAGGGTTTGGCTAGTTTCGAAACCACCCTTGTTGGTTTCGAAATTAACCTACTCGGGAAGTCTGTTTTGAAAAGTTTCGAGAGGTCAGGTTTCCAAATCAGAAACCCGATTTCGAAATCAGAAATGATATGCATTGCTGGTTTCGAAACCATATTTCTAAGTTTCGCGAAATAGTTGCTATTTTGTGACTTTTGCGAATTGGAACTTGCCCAACTGACTTTTAAAGTGTTTTAAACTTTCTATAGGAGTTTAGGATGACCAAACCTTTTATATAAAGGTTGTTTTACATCAAAACAACAACAACAACACAATACTTGGAGAGATTCAAATGGATTAGGGTTTTCAAGTTCTATAGAGTAAAAATTCAATATCTATGTGATGGAAAACTCAAATCTCTTGAGATAGGTCACGTTCCAATCAGTAGTGTGCTATGAATCTAGTGATTAAATAGACCATTTGTTGAGTGATATACAAATCCTTCCATCTTTCACACGTAAAAAACTTTGTGTTCTTGCAGGTGGACTACCGGTGTGTGGTGATCGTGGATTATGGGAGGTGTTGGTTCGTGGATTCGGACTGTATGTGTTGCTCATTCATGTTGGCTTCATGGATTCCAAATCATATACATGAGAATTGGTGATCTTCTAAGGGGCGGTTCGTGGAGTTCGAAGCCGTAGTAGATCTGAAGACCATTACTGATCAGAACGTAGGGGGAGTCGTAAATTGTGTATATCAAGTGTTAAATCAGTTCGTAAATTCTTGTTAACTCTTAGTGGATTGTTTTGACTAGACTAAGTCCCGAGGTTTTTCCTAATTGGATTTTCTCGTTAACAAAAATCTCTTATGTTTATTTCTTAATTTTTTAGATATTGAAATATTCGATTCTAGTTCTTAATTCCGCAAATTAAGAATCAAATAAGTCAATACTCTTCGTAGAGATTTTTAGTTAGTGACTTAGTTGTTTCCCTTAGAATTAGTGTGATCCCTAACCTTTGCTACAACGTAAAACGGTTAATTCTAATAACCATAGGACATTATTTCAATTTGTATCAGAGCGGTTTCTCTTACTAGGGTTTTACAAGCTAAGTATGATATTGAGTCTTAGTAGAGAGAGCTTTTCTTAGGTCCTTAGATGAACAAGTTTAGATAATCACTAAGTTTAGATGAAAACATCCTACCATGATGAATGGTACTGGTACTGATTCTAGAGAAGAACCTGAACCTAGGGATCAATGGAATACTAAAGATTTGTTGAAATCAACTAGGAACAACAAAGATCTTAATGTTATCTATGTTGTTGTTTCACTTACTGAATTTTGACGTATTTGATTCTGTGCTTCAGCAAAAGAGGCATGGGACATTTTATTAGAGGTAACCCTTGAAGGTACCAGGACTGTAAAGATTTTTAAGCTTTAGATGCTTACAACCCAATTTGAGACCATTAGGATGGATGATAATGAAACTTTTAATTAATTTAATATTGAATTGATTGATATTGTCAATTCCACTTTTACTTTGGGTGAGCATATTCTTAACTCCAAGATAGTACGTATGGTATTGAGATCTCTTCTTGAGACGTTTTAAGCCAAAGTTACGACTATTGAGGATAGTAAAGATATTGATGCTATTCTTCTTGAGGAACTTGTAGGTAACTTTAGAATATTTGAAGATCTTCGACCCTCAAGGAATTCAAAGTACATAGCTTTTACAGCATCAAAGAATGACACCTATACTGATTCTGAAGATGAAGATAACCCTGATGATGAAAATGAGCTTGAATGTTTTTTTGAACCGTTTATAAAGTTCCTTAAAGTCAAGAAGCGGTAGGTTTATAAATCTAGTAAATCATCATCAATTAAGAATAGGTTGCCAAGTAAGGTAAAGGCCCATGAGAAAAAGAACAGTTCAAGAGACTACAATGCCTTAGCTCTTAGAACCCATTATCAGGCCCAATCACCTGAGCCTAAGGTCCGTTGCATTAGGGGATATAAGGAAAATTGTTTTAATACTTGGCGTCTTCATGTGGTTAACTTTGACATTCAAGACTCTAGAACCTAAGTCTCCTGATCAATCCTAAGTAATTTTTTTTTAAAAATCTCATATAAGTTTCATGTGTTACTTATATAGCTCTAAAGATCTGATTGGATGAATACGAACTAATATTAAAACGGAAGAAAGTAAACAAAACCACCAGCCTGAAGCTTAATATGGTAATGTCAGCATCAGCTGCAGTGATTTTATCATTGCTCCCAACATACACATCCCAACTAGCGAGGTAAAATTCTACTTAAACTAGACATCTGAGGATATAACTTTCATGTTTTGAGAAAAAATAAATTCATGATGGTTTGACAAATATATATTGGAGAACATAAGTATTGTGCAAATCCCATACTTTTTCAGCACTTAAGGCTCGGATTTGAGGTTGCAGTACTTATGGTTTCATGAGCCCTTAAGTGGTAAAACTTTACTTGATTGTACATCGAGATTTTGGAAAAATACACAAGTTGTCAAGTCTTCATCTGAGTTCTTAAACATCAAAATTCATTTAATCTATCAAACATAGTTCCTATCTAAAAGTCTAAATGCCCTATAGTTTTAATTGGATTAACCGTATGTTAATGTGACTAAGGTTAAGGATCACACAATCACCTTGATAAAAATTATAAAGGTGATAAAAACAAAACAATAATCTCTAACAAGAGTATTAACTTATTCGATTCTTAAAATGAGAAAATAAGAATCATATATTTCAATTTCACAACAAGTATGAAAATATGCACACGAGATTTTGTTTACGAGGAAACCCGAATTGGGAAAAACCCCAGGACTTAGTCCAGAAAAGAATCCACTAAAAGTTAATAAAAACTTACAAACTAATTTACCACTCGATGGACACGAATTACTACTCCCTCTATGCTCCAACAGCTATAGTGTATAGTTCTTACACAAATTCGAACTCCACGAATTTTCCTTTTAGTGGACCGTGATGCGTCTCTAACTTGAACTTCACAACTCCCGTACCTTGAACCAATACACGACTCCTCGAGTATAGCACCACGAGCTTGACCATCCAAGCTCAACCACCGAAAATCCATCGGCACACAAAAATAGAGTTTTTGGTTTGAAATGGGAAGGATTTGAACTAAGTTCAACAAGCTTGGAATCTATAAATTTCGAGCAAAACTCTCCAAGAACTTGTTGAGGTTAGGGGTGACTGGTTGATTTGAACATGAATGAATCAACCCTATTTATAATGGTGATTCTTAGATCCAGATCTAGAATGCACGAAGTGTAATGAGTGCATTTCTAAATCTAGATCTAAGACATACCATTCGCAATGAGTGTGTTCTTGGATCTAATCCATGACAACCTTATTCCACTAGAAAGAGTTCCCTACTAACCTTTGTAATCACTTATGATCTAATAAGGTCGAATATGGGGTTTAATAGAAAAAGAAAAAACCAAAATGAGAACTTTTCGTGAAGATCTGGGCAATGCTTTCGAAAGAAGCAAGCCGTAAAGGTACTTTCGAAAGCAAGAATCCTAATTTCGAAATCAAGCCCATCTGTTGCTTCAACAACATTCTAGTTTCGAAACCAAGAAAGTTGCTTTTGAAACTAAAGTTATCTGTTTCCAAATGAGTTTTGGTTTTGAAATCAACTTGGGTGGTTTCGAAATCAAAGTGTCCTGATACTCACAGTCACTTTTGGTTTCGAAACCAACTAAAGTAGTTTCGAAATCAAAGACGCCGGTGACCAAAGGGACCTTTTGGTTTCGAAACCAACCAAGTTGCTTTCGAAACCAAAGTCATCTGTTTTCAGGTGACTTTTGGTTTCTAAACTAACAATGTAGTTTCGAAAGCAGTCGTGCCCAACTGAGTTCTAAAGTGTTTTAAGTCATTTTAAAACCATTTTTCAAGTATGGGAACATTCTCTAAGGTTCTAAGCACCTATGGTACTTAGGTCTCTAAGTCACTTACCATCCTAAGCTGTCTTCCGATGGTGAGTTGAGTTCTTCAGAGTCTTTTCTTCAATCCAATCCAAACCGAGACTCTCTAGACTCTAATTCAAGTTACAACGACCTTCTTGAGTTTATCTTTGACACAAAATTTGACAAATAAAATACATGAGAAAACTCATGGACTTTCAATTTCTCCCTTTGTCGATTTTATCACAAAAACCATTATAAGAGAAATACAAAAGACAATGCTTCCCCATTCAAGTACAATTTCTCTTATAATAAACTCAAACAAATAAAAAGACAAACACTACCCTATAATATAGACACTATACTCTAGGAGTTATCTTTGTGTTTCGCAGCAGCTACTTCTCTCTTATCTTTACCACCATCATCAGCATTACTATTATTATCATCATCATCATCTGTAGTGGGCTCATCAGTAGACTCATCCGATGAGTCAATATCTTCCACCTCATCCTCTGGTTCCAGCGACCTATCATGGGATGTCTTTGCCCGTTCCTCTTCTGGCAATACTGGAACACTAGCGACACCTAGCTTTGTTGCTATTGAATTGACCATTGGCACAAGCAACTTCATATAAGCCAGATGGCATTTGTGGCCGGTGCTTGAGCCTTCCGAGCTTGGCTCCCTATTTTTCTCCTTGCTGCTTTGGAGGAGGATGACCCGACCTGAGAGGTGCTAGAAGCAGGAGCAGAGGGAGCAGGAGCAGATGCCTGTATCTTCTTTCCCTTACGATGTCCTTGGATTCGGTTAACTGTGGAGCTGTCAATGGGATGCATAACATCAAGTTTTGGTTTTCCACTTAGAATCCGTACCCCTTTGGCTTTAAGAATTTTTTCAATCAGTTTTGGAAAAGCCAAAGATCTTGCCCTGGAGGTTTCTCTATTTATGGTGATCATTTGGGAGATTATAAAATCTGCCATTCGAATGGGTTGAGCCTTACCCAAGTGATAGAGAAACTCTGCCATGGTGTCAGAAAGTGTACTCTTGTTTCCTTTGCAATGAAACAAATTAGTTGTAGCAATAATGGCAAGAGCTTTAAACTGTAATGTGTGTTTGGCTGCAGGGAAGTCAACATCCCAATAAAATTCTTTCCTTGTCAACACTTCAGCAATCATCTCTCCCGTAGGTTGATAGGGCTCGCCTTTAATCCGAAGAGGAGGAAACGGAAGTGCATCATCCTCATCAACCAAGTTAAGTAAGGATGCAATAAGGGAGGAATCAACAACAAAATCCTTTCCGGACACCATTGTAGAGAAACAAGATTTTTCACGATCAATGCAATGAAAATTAGCATGAAAAACCTTCACAAGTCGTGGATAAGTATTTCCTTTACCCTTAAACAACCCTTCCAAGTGACGATTTCTAAGAAGAAGGGCAAAATCACTAAGAATATCACCTTCAAACACAATGGAGCATTCTACAATAAGAGCCCTCTTGTTGAAGTTTAAAAGACATTCCTTAGAATAAAATTTCTCCCTAGAGGTTGGGCAAATCACGTTTTGAGAAGGATCTGTGGGGGTTTTTGGATTTCTTTAAAAAATGGGCTCCAGATTCAGGTCCCTCTACCTTTTGTTTGGTCATGGTTGATGAAAAGAGATCCAAAGAAAAATCAATCAAGAGAGAATCGAGGGTAAAAAACTTACCAATAATCGTGAATAATCCTTGGAGAAGATGACGATGATGAAGATCAAGAGGAGAATCACGACTTGAAGATCTTGAAATCAAGTTTTGAAAACCCTAGAAGGCCTCTCTCTATCGAAACCACCTTAGAAAGAATGAAATGAGCCTTTGGTTTCGATATATTATATTTATACCCTCGGCCAAAAAACCCTAAAAATCGCGAGTTCAGGCGGCGCTTTTGAAAGCACTAGTTTACTTTCGAAAGCATAAACCCACACCTGAAAACAGGTCCAGTCGCTTTCGAAAGTATGGTTGCTGCTTTCGAAAGCATAAAACACCTGTCTTCAGATATAATTACTTTCGAAAGCACGTAAGTTTTTTTCGAAAGTATCAGTTTAAAAATAAAGCCATGTGATTTTTATTTCAAAATGGACAAAAATGGTTTCGAAAGTGAAAACCCTGTGAAAACAGATCATGTTGGTTTCGAAATCAGTTTTGTTTTTTTCGAAAGGGGAGGGCTGGTTTCGAAACCATCGAAAGTGACTCTGTTGGTTTCGAAAGTGAACTAAGAAAATTGAAAATATTAAAAAATTTCACTTTTAAACCAATATAATGCAACCACAAAAACACCTTTTCAATAAAAAAACGATGATGCAATAGGTTCTGGATGAAATGGAATTGATTGAAGTGAAGTTACCCGTTGCTCGAGTCTATGAATGACAAATACAATCACAATGGATTTTTACAAACATGATTTTTGCTAAACCTTATCATAGCCTTGTTGGTTCTCAACCAAATAACACCACAATAATCAGAATCTTGATCAAGGTGTGTGTGTGTGTTGAGAGAACAATATCGTTGTGTGAGATCATCCTAAAAGGAAAATAAGGCAAGGTTGTCCATTTTACTGAATTCTCCAAATCTGAACCTTACCCAGCATGAAAGGACCATCTCACTTTGCAAACTATAAATTGGCTTCATGTTTGAGCATAAGATAAAACATTTAAGTCACTCAAGAGGATGAAACATGGACCAACAACAAGACACCAATATTTTTCTTGAACTTGCAAGCGACTCTTATCCGAGGAGACGCAACCAAGAAAGTACCCGTATTGGAATCAACTAAATCACCATGAGGTATAGATGAAGAAAGAACATCGAGTTCCCAATCTTTTTTTCCGATCTCACTCTTTTTGATGTTTAAATACAGAGTTCAACCTTTTTTTTAATGAGAACTCACTCTTTTAGTGTTTCACCAAGCTCAAAATCTTTTACGTGAGCTTACTATTTTGGTGATGAATAGAAACGAGATATAACAATATTTTTAGCATTTCATCAGAACACAAAATCCTAGTGAGAGATGGTCCAACCATCTGGTTCAGTCCATTAATGAATCATGAGCTTTATTTTTAACCCATCCAATGATCCAACTAGGATAAAATCGTACTTACTTAAGAGACTCCTTATGTGCACAATAACCAATAGATCAGTCAATCGAGTATGTGGATTTATTGTAGAGATTCACAAACTATTACAAAATAAGGTAAATCAAATCAAATCTGTGAAATCTCTTATATGTTCAAGCATTCTACAAAAGATAGCCGTTAGAAACAGGAAGAACATTTGAGAATACAAATGTTAGAATGCAGAGTTTTGAAAGCAAACTAATAAACATACCTCACTCTTTACCCAAAAATATATGTAATATAAAAACCGAGAAGGAGCGAGAAGAAAACAATTAGTTAATGACAACCACACCAATAGATCTTCTAAGGAGTTCAAACCTAAGAATATCTAGAGGTTTTGTAAGTAAATCAGCCAATTATTTTTCGGTAGGAACAAGCTCAAGATAAATCACCAATAAACACTAATCTAGATGTATATGGAAGGGGGATCAATATCTACCTATTTAAAATTAATTCTCAATGCAAGTACAATAAGTAGAAATTGAAACAAACATGTATTGACTTATTCGATTCTCAAATGCGAAAATAAGGGAGAATTGAATATTTTAATCTTGCACAAAAATCATTCACACATATAAGCATTGAACACAAATGAATTTTTGTTGACGGGGAAAAACCTAACGGAAAAAAACACCAGGACCTAGGTCAGAAATTATCACTAAGAGTTATGAGAAATCTTACAACCGTTCACATCGACAACACGAATCCCTCATACAAACTCAATCGGTCTTTCTCCACGACCCGAATCCACGAATCGCCTCTTCAATGATATGTGCGTCTCCAACTTGGAATCCACCAAGCCTCGCACTTATTAGCTTGAATCTAAAAGCCTCTTGTACACCTCCAACTCGGAATCCACCAAGCCTCGTACTTGTATGCTCGAATCTATGAGCCTGCACTTCGCTGGAACTCCACCGACGAACTCATCGAAACTCCACCGGTGACTGTAATGGTGTTTGAAGATTTGGTGTTCTTCAACACTTTGTGGCTCTCATGCTAGATTGATATGCAAGGTCTAGCTAAAATGAAAAGCCCTATGAGAGTAGAACAAAATCAACTCTCAAGAAGAAGTTAGCTCAATTCTCTCAAGATCTTGAAGCCCTAGCTATTGGAGAAGATGACTACCAAGGAGTCTCTCAATGGTTTCTCACTCTAAGCTCTCTAACTCTCTTCATCTTAGATGCATAACCTAAAATGGTTTGCTTCTCTTTTTTATATAAAGAAGGAACAGCAGGCCAGTATCGATACCAGCAGAGTGGGTATCGATACCAGTATGCCAGTATCGATACTCACCTTGTGGGTATCGATACCACCATGCTAAAATGCCTAGAATGGACTTAGAAGATGTTCTAAGTGGTTCTAAGTTCATCCTAGCATATGAGGTTAAGTCCTAATGCATTCTAACCACCTATGAATGATAATCAATGTCACTTACCAATATGTGGTGAGTTCCAGTGGTGAGTTGAGTCTGATGGCGTGCTTTCTTTTTGATCTTCCATGAAGTGTGTGTTTGCACAAAGGATACAACCTAACTCTAACTCAAGCATGGACTAACAATTGAGTTTATTGTCTCACCATGAACAATGACAAACCCAAAAGGACGTTTCAATCTCCCCCTTTGTCAATTTCATGACAAAATCCCATACATAAGAAAGTTTCCAAAAGACACATTACAACACAAATTCTTTTACTATGGACTCAATAAAATGCAAAACCTACCTAACAATAAAAATACAACAAGCGAAGGGAAACTTCTGCAAAATCACACAAGAATCATCAAGGCATCATAATATATGAAATAACGTAAATTCTTGAGTTTCTTGAAACTCCCCATATCTTATATAACTCTCCTATAATAACTTCTCCCCCTTTTTGTAATGAAATCGACAAAGGCCCGAGGACGGGAGGTTCATCATTCAACAAGTCAAAAACATTCACAATGATAAGGAAGACTTGAAGTATATAAAGATAACCAACATATAGGGTAATCCATAATAATTCATTTGAACCAGAATGAGATTTCAAACAAAGTTATAAACTGAAATAAATAAGCATAGTTATCTCATATCCAAAACATGATGGAAACGAAATGAAAGACTACACAAAAGAACCAAGTAATGTCCTAGTCTAATCATTCTCTTCACTACTATCATCATCAACTTCTTTTTTGGAGTCTTATGACGAACCAGACCCGATAAGGCTAAGGAAAAATGATCGAAAAAAGGGAGGTGTGGTTCAACGTAATTCCTTAGAGGAGGGAACAAACTGGGGTCAGTCACCAGCTCAATTTTGCACAGATCATAAAGAGTCTCTGGGGTGACTATAATAACCTTACCCAAGATAAAAGATATGAAAGTAAAGGCAACGGAGTCAACAACATGCATATTTGCATAGAACAGTTGTCTATCCTAGGGTAGGCAATCCTTGTTCCTTCTAAAAGGTCGAGGCTAAGGAAACAAACAAGAGAATCTCGAATGTCGCTAAAACCCATGCGTTAAAAACGAACCCTACGCTCTAGTATAAGTGAACACTTGGAGTAAGATTTGTTGAACCATTTGAAAAACGTATCGGAGTAAAATTTCTCTCCGGATACAAGCTGGGAATTTTGCAAACAATCTGTCATGGAAACCACTTTTTCAACAAAAACTCCCCCTAAATCGAATCATCCAAAACCTTTTCAGTAGAAGACAACAAGATTCAATAAAAACACACTGACAAAACTGCTCCACACATGAACATAAGTGTCAAGATTTAATTCTAACCACGTGAGAAACAGTCACTGTGAGCCATACGATGAATCAAGACCATCAAGATAGGAAAATTTACACAAGTCCATGAGAACATCATAAGCAACTGGTTTTCAAGAAGATATTCAAACATAAACAATGAAAACACAAGTTGAATTGACCACAGAGTCCATCGAACAATGGAACGAGTGTGTGTGCAAGTGATGATGTCACAAAATGTGAAAAGATCCTTGAAAGTTGATAAACATTAAGATTCTACTCTTTCTTCACTATTCTAAACTACACTGGTATGGAGGACAAATCACAATGCATGTTACAAGTAGTTCAAGACTAACATATTAAGGCATTTCCATGAAGGTGTATTTTAGAATACAGATAGCCCAAGAGCATATATCATGACTCATCAAATCTGCCCGAGAGTTCATTATTGATTTGTTATTGATTTGCTCTCAAGGCACCAAGACTTGTCATGTGGTCACACTACAAACTATCATGCCACTAAGCTCAAAATATTTTACGAGAGCTTACTCTTTAGGTGGCTCTACCAAGCTTAAAATCCTTTACGAGAGCTTACTCTTTAGGTGGTACACCGAGTTTAAAGTCTTTTACGAGAACTCACTCTTGAGGTGTATAGCAACAAAATATATTATCAATAAAGCATAAGTGCTATGATAGCTCGTCCATACTAGTTTTGTACGAAATAGTTTGAAAGAAGTAACGAACATACAAACTAGGATCAACCCACATACATTTAATCAAACACAAGAAACAAACATAAGTTCAGAAAAGTTCGAGTGAAAAATGTGAAGCAAGGAACTTGAGATCTCAACGTTTATTATCCAAAGATATTCAATAAATCCAAAAACTCATGATCTCAAGAGCAGGTGATCAAAAACCTTATCTAAGATAGACAAGATGCATAAGGAACATATCACAACATAGACACACAGGTCAAGACCAAATCAAAGCACAAATGATCTTTGTGCAAAGCAAAGATATAACGAAAGGAGAAAAATATGCTTAAAAGACAATGATTTTTCAAAAACACGAAGTATCACAAGATTCCTTCTAGAACGTGAGAAAAGCAATGTAATGCAATGCAAACTAGAGGAAACACACTCAACTATCTATTATAAAAGAGAGACAAAAATAACTAGGGTAGGAGAGTGAGACAAGGTGAGCTCAAAAAAAGGAGACTATACCTATAGCCCTTCTAAGATATCAAAAGTCAAAGAATCTAGGCACTAGGGGAGGATATCAACAACTTGCTTATCAGTCAGCACGTACTCATAAAGAATCACCTTCTCTTCAACTAAGTCACGAATAAAGTGAAACCTAATATCTATGTGCTCAGTTCTAGATTGTTGAACATGAATCATGGTGATATCAAAAGTACAAGTGTTATCACAACAAAAAATTATAGTAGCATGTTCAAAACCATCATCAATAAGCATATATAACATCCAAAATAATTGAGTGAAACACAAACCTGCCGCGATATCCTCTGCCATGGTTGTGGATAAGGATTGAGAGTCTTTCTCTTCCTGTCATCCATAATTCTAGCCCAACCCACATCGGAGTAGGCACAAATGTCGGAGTTACAGTGTCTTTGGTGTAGTAAAGTCCATACTCGAGAGTTCTCTTGCACTGGAGTATTGATTTATCAATTCTATAACAAACCTTTTCACAAGATGCAATGAAAGGGGTAAAAGTTAAGACTCCCTCAAACAAACAGAGATATTCAACTCAGGGAGATGTCTTTAACTTGTTTCCTGCACATTTCCACAAAATACATCAAGGTACCATGGAAGGGCATGACAACAAATAAACAATAAGCTTACTCTCTCTCCCTTGATGAGTTCTACAAGAATCTCTTCCCTATGAGATATATCACCCATCACATAGTAGTCCCCTTGCAAAGTCAAGAGCACACAATTCTCTCCCATTTTGTAGGATAGAGACATCAAAAGAACAAGGATAAATAGAGAAAGATAATGCAAGAAAATACATACACAAACTAAACGACCATCAAAATAAATATCTAACTAGCTTTCGTATTTGTGCCAAAGACAACAAGTAGATAGTTAGATAAGCAATAAATAAGTATGGTGGAAGGTAAGTACATGACAAGTCACATACTATAAAATTTATCAAATCTAGCTAAGGTGAATCAGAGCTATGATAAGAAATAGAAGCACGGTGTGTGAAACTATCCAGGCTTCAAAAACCAATGGATAAGGTGCATATTATTAGACAAATCAAATATCAACTTAATGCACAGTAAAGAACATGCATGCAAAAATAAATACAATGAATCAATTCATGCAAACACACTCTCAACCAGACCATTAACAAGATTGAATCTTAAAGCTAGTCTGGTTCTACATTCATCAATACTCGACCCAGAGACATACAAAAGTAATATAGGGAAGAGTGAGAATACAAACGTACAAAAAGTATTCTACTTGATGTGGTTGACCATTAGTAGTCACCACTTAAGCAGTACCCTGTTTCTCATTCAATATTGATAATGAAACAAGATAACAAGCATAGAAAAATACACACATGTTGCAAAAATAGATTTGCCAAAAAGATTAAACATGGTGTAAGGTATGATAGATGGTAGATACAAAAATATCTTCATATGCAATGGAACTTTCTCTACAATTACATACTTCATAGGCTAGAATGCATATAACAGCAAAATGCAAACTAGTAAAACCCCTACTCAATTTCTTTACCAAAATATGAAACCAATGCAAAGGAAAGAGTGAGAACGACAATAAATAAGTAATAGAACAACTATTGCCACCAACCAGTAAACATTTGGAAGATATACCGGTGTTGTGAACAGTGGGAGTTACCTTACCCATGTGACCTTGAGTTTCTTGAAGGTATTCTTTTGGCTCAAGTCCATATGAGTAGGTTTGGTTATCTTAGACACAACCTTATTGGTCTTGTTCCTCTTCCTTTTCATTGAAAAAGATCTAAATCCAAAGGAATAAGCACCTTACTTGTTGTTCAAAAGCTTGATTCTTCTTAAAAGATCTCTACACAATTACAAGAAATTCATCAAAATCTCTCAGAGGGAAACCACCCATGTGAAACGAGAGAAACTAATGACCATAATCAAAATAAAACATTTCAACACATATGGTCAAGTAACCAAAAACCAAACACCTTGAGAGGGATTCAAAGACATTGGTTGGCTCGAAATAAGTCGAAATGACAAGCAAAATATACATTATCTACAGCTTGTTACCTTATCCGATTCCGATGGTTGCATCCCCACAAGTGTCATTGGGGATGTGGAGCCTTGCCCACTTGAGCTGACGAGTGTTCAATGTTGTCAACTTGTTTCTTCACACACACCAACTTCCTTATCTTCTTCGGGATTTTAACCTTTGGCTTGGGTATGGTGGCTTGCTTCACCTTGGTCTTCTTGCCTTACTTCTTGACATGTGGTCTCTTTCCATATGTTATTTTACTGCTGTTGGGATTTGCTAGTCTCCCAATCTCTCTAGTCAAAGCTCTTGCTTTATGTTGAAGTTGCTTGAACTTCTTCAGCAACTCCTTTTCTCTTTACGATCAGTAGAGGTCTTCCAAGTAGAATTTGCAAGTATTTTGCAAGTAACCTTGATATCCACAATATGAGCATGTGTGGATACTTTGAGGCAATCTCCTAGTGCCTTTTGGCTTGGCTTGTGGCTTGGCAACTGTCTTTGGAGCATGTTGCCTGCCAACTTAGTTTGTAGCTTGTTTGTTGGTTTGCTTAACAACTCTCTTTTGTGGAGGAGGAGGATTTTTAGCTTTCACAAAGGTCGTTGACATTGACGTGCTAGCAACCTTACTTGGATCAAACCCAAGTGCCTTTTTATCACTTGAATTCTTCGATCCTTTCAACATTGATACATGATTGTTCGACCTGTGATTGAACTTTATGAGCATCTCTTTAGACTCTTTCAGCTCTTTCTTCATTCTCTTCATCTCATCAAGGAGAGATGTGACTCTCTCATTTGCCACCATAAGCTCATTCTTGAGAAATTTGATTTCTTTTTCTTTCCCTTCAAGAATCTCATTGCCTTCCACCTCTCTCTTGGAGGCTTCTTCCACTTGAAGAATTAGATCATTTTTCTCAGTCTCATGACTTGAAATCATCAGTTTTATCTCTTTGTTATCCTTAGACAAGCTCTTATTGTTTTCTAAAATTCTTAAAAATAATTCTTCTTCGTGGAGATCATCTACACTCTAGTCTTCCTCATTAGAGGTTTGAACATTTCCCTCATCCTCTACTTGCTCATTTGAGAAGGCATGTGAATCAGTGAAGGCAACATAGTTTCTTATCGGTGCCTCTGAACTATCATGAAAAGAGTCGGATTCCGATGATGAATCATCACAGGTAACATTTATTACTTTCTTGCCCTTTGAATAAAAACTCTTCTTGTTAGGGCAAATGTTTGCCACATGTCCAAATCCATGACACTTGTAGCATTGCACCATATCACTCTTCTTCTTCTCAAACCTTTCTTCATCATGTTTGGACTTGGAGAAGGAAGAGTTCTTCTTGTCGAATTCTTGAGATCCTCCTTTTTTCTTTTTCATATGTTTCATGAATTTCCTTGTGAGGATAGCGATTTCCTCATCACTTAAGTCATCGAAGGATTTGTCATTCGACTTACTAGCTTTCTTGACGGCTTTAAAAGCTATATTCTCAGACTTCTTTGAAGAGCAGAAGTTTGACTCGAATGTCCAAAGATTTCCTGCAAGTTCCTCAGGTAAAAGAGCATCAATATATTTACTCTCCTCAATCGCCATAACCTTGGCTTCAAATCTCTTGGAGAGAGATCTCAAGACCTTACGGACTATCTTGGAGTTAGAAATAGTTTCTCCTAAGGCAAATGTGTTATTTACAATCTTACCAAGTTTTCATTAGAACTCGTTGAAGGTCTCATTCTCCTCCATTCAAAGATTTTCCAATTGAGTTGTCAACATTTGCAACTTTGCAATTTTGACGGTCCGGGCACCTTCATGTGTGACCTCTAATTTGGTCCATGCCTCTTTTGCCACAAGGCAATTGGATATGCTTCTAAAATCATCGACCATAACCGCATTAAAGATGGCATTCAGACCTTAATTGTTATATGTGGCCTTAGAAATGTCATCCGAGGGCCATTCATCCCTTGGTTTGGGTCTAGTCATAGCAACGCCATCAATTCTGGCGGTCGTGGTTGGAGGGGACCAACCATCTTCTGCAACCATCCAAACTCTTTCATCTATAGAGCTTAGGAATGCCCTTATGCGTGCTTTCCAATACGCATAATTGCTTCTATTGAACAATAGAGGTTTGTTCACGGAGCTTCCTTCTATAATTTACTACAAGGATCTCACCGGGATGTAAAGCCCTAAATGGTGAACTACGCTCTGATACTAATTGAAATATCATTTATTCTTAGGTTTAGGTCTTAACTAATAAACACTAATCTAGGTGTATATAGAAGGGGGATCAATATCTACCTATTTAAAAATTAATTCTCAATGCAAGCATAATAAGTAGAAATTGAAACAAACAAGTATTGACTTATTCCATTCTCAAATGCGGAAATAAGGGAGAATTGAATATTTCAATCTTGCACAAAAATCATTCATACATATAAGCATTCAACACAAATGATTTTTGTTGACGGAGAAAAACCTAACAGAAAAAAACCCCGGGACCTAGGCCGGAAATTATCACTAAGAGTTATGAGAAATCTTACAACCATTCACATCGACAATACGAATCCCTCATGCAAACTCGACCGGTCTTTCTCTACGACCCGAATCCACGAATCGCCACTTCAATGATATGTGGATCTCCAACTTGGAATCCACTAAGCCCCGCACTTGTTATCTTGAATCCACAAGCCTCTTGTATGCCTCCAACTCGGAATCCACCAAGCCTCGTACTTGTATGCTCGAATCTACGAGCCTGCAACTCGCCGGAACTCTACCGACGAACTCACCGGAACATCACCGGTGACTGTAATGGTGTTTGAAGATTTGGTGTTCTTCAACACTTTGTGGCTCTCATGCTAGATTGATAGGAAAAGTCTAGCTAAAATGAAAAGCCCTATGAGAGTAGAACAAAATCAAATCTCAAGAAGAAGTTAGCTCAATCTCTCTCAAGATCTTGATGCCCTAGCTATTAGAGAAGATGACTACCAAGGAGTCTCTCAATAATTTCTCACTCTAAACTCTCTAACTCTCTTCTTCTTAGATGCATAATCTAAAATAGTTTGCTTCTCTTCTTTATATAGAGAAGGAGCAAAAACTAAGCTTTTTTGGGTTAAAAGACCAAAAGGGCATAAAGCCGTAGGCCAAAAATCGCGCAGGATTAAAATCCAAATTTGCGAACAGGCCTGAGTATCGATACTAGCAGAGTGAGTATCGATACCAGCATGCCAGTATCGATACTCACTCAGGCAGTATCGATACCACCATGCTAAAATGCCTAGAATGGACCTAAAATATGTTCTAAGTGGTTCTAAGTTCATCCTCGCATATGAGGCTAAGTCCTAATGCATTCTTACCACCTATGAATGATAATCAATGTTACTTACCAATATGTGGTGAGTTCTGGTGGTGAGTTGAGTCCGATGGCGTGCTTTCTCTTCGATCTTTGATGAAGTGTGAGTTTGTAGGAAAGATACGACCTAACTCTAACTCAAGCTTGGACTAACAATTGAGTTCATTGTCTCACCATGAACATTGACAAACCCAAAGGGACCTTTCCCAACTAAATCACGGATAAAGTGATATCTTATGTCTATATATTTAGTCCTAGAGTGTTGCACTGGATTTCTAGCAATACCAATGACACTTGTATTATCACAAAGCACGGTCATAGTATCATGTTCAATGCCATAGTCAGATAACATTTGTTTCATCCACAATAATTGAGTACAACACGAACCTGCAGCAATGTATTCAGCTTCAGCAGTTGACAAGGATTGAGAATTTTATTTCTTACTTTGCCATGCTACCAAGTTGTGTCCAACAAAGTAGCAGCCTCCTGAAGTACTTTATCTGTCATCAACATTGCCTGCCCAATCTACATCAGAATAGCCCACTATTTTAGAATTTTTCATTAGTGTACCACAAGCCAAATTCAAGAGTTTTCCTAAAATAACAAATGATTCGTTTGACTGTTGTTAAGTGTGACTCTTTAGATTTTGCTTGAGTACAGGCACCTACACTAAAAGAAATATCAGGACGACTAGCTGTATGATAAAGAAGACTCCCTATCATGCTTCTATATTTTTTTGTTCTACTTTCTGTCCAGATAAGTCCTTTGTTAACTTTGTAGTGGTTCCCATTGGTGTGCGAGCATCATTTGCAGATTCTATGCCAAACTTCTTTACGAGATCCTTGCCATATTTTGATTGAGATATAAATATCCCATCTTTTTGTTGCTTAACCTGCAATCCAAGAAAGAAGGTTAGTTCTCCAACCATACTGATTTCAAACTCCTTACTCATAAGATTTGAGAAGGATTCAGCCTGTTTAGCTGAGGTAAAACCAAATACTATGTCATCTACATAGATTTGAGCAATAAGAACATCATTTTCAGCCCATTTAATAAACACGATTTTATTAGCTCCCCCTATTTGGAATCATTTTCTATGAAAAAAAAGTAGTTAATCTATCATACCATGCTTTTGGAGCTTGTTTTAAATCATAAAAGGGCTTTCTTCAACCGGTAGATATGATTAGGATTGATAGGATCTTCAAATCCTTTAGCTTGCTCTACAAACACTTCTTCTTATAGGATGCCATTTAGAAAGGCTATTTTGACATCCATTTGAAAAAGTTTGAATTTTAAATGGCAAGCAATTGCCAATAGCAACCTTACAGACTCTAGTCTTGCAACCGCAGCTAACGTTTCATCAAAATCTATACCTTTAATTTGAGAATACCCTTGTGTAACAAGTCTAGCCTTGTTTCTCGCAACAGTCCCAAATTCATCAAATTTATTCTTGAAGATCCATTTGGTACCAATAACATTGGTATTCTTTGGACGAGGTACAAGACTCCATACTTCTTGCCGGTGAACTGGCCAAGCTCATCTTGCATTGCTTATATCCAATTTTCATCCTGCAATGCATCAACTACATTAGTTGGTTCATATGTGGAAACATAACATACATGATTTACAATATTTTGAAATTATCTCCGTGTTTGAACACCAGTTTCAATCCCTTCAATAATTTCATTGGGATTGTGTAATCGTTGGGCCATATGGTTGGATGGTCTTTATGAGGATTTCCAGGTTCAATAACTTGACCATTTGTAGTCAAGTCTTGTGGAGTATCCTATTTTTCATCCGACTCTTAGGAGGTAGATGCATCATCATCATTATCTGAATCAAGTTTAGTTTTCACAGTTTTACCTTCAACAAGATTGTCTTCTTCAGCTGCATCTGAAGAGGAAGAGATGTTAGAATCATCTATAACAACATTAATGGATTCCATGAAAGTTTCAGTCCTTTTGTTGTAGACACGAAATGCTCGACTGTCTAAGGCATACCCAATGAAGATTCCTTCATCACTTTTGGAGTTAAATTTTCTAGCATTTTCTCTATCCCTAAGGATGTAGCATGGACTCCCAAAGACACGAAGGTAACTTAAATTTGGTTTCTTACCATACCAAAGTTCATATAGGGTATTGAGAGTTTTGGGTCTTAGATAGACTCGATTAACCAAGTAGCATGCAGTAAAAACAGCTTCACTCCAAAACCTTTGTGCTAGATTTTTGCTATGCAGAAGTACTCTAGCCATTTCTTGAATTACACGATTCTTCCTCTCAGCTACCCCATTTTGTTGAGGAGTTATGGGTGCTGAAAACTCATACTTTATGCCATTTTTGTCACCAAAATCTTTAACTTTTAAGTCCTTGAATTCTGTGCCACGATCACTTCTTATATGTTTGATTTTAAAATCTTGATAATTTTGAATTCGTTGGCATATAATAAAAAACTCATCAAAGGTGTCAGATTTTTCTCTAAGAAAAGCAATCCAAGTATATCGAGAAAAATCATCAACCATGATTAAGATGTATCGCTTTCCACCAATACTCTCGGTTCTCATAGGACCAATAAGATCCATATGAATTAATTGCAAAGGTTTGGTTGTAGTAATATCTTTCGATGATTTATATGGACTTCTAGTTTGTTTACTTTTTTAGCATTGTCCACATACTCCATCAATATTTTTACTTACCTTGGGCAGCCCACATACTAATCCCTTGTTAGCAATCTTTGCTAGGTCTTTGAAGTTAACATGACCTAGTCTTTGGTGCCAAAGGTGAGTAGCATCAAGTTTAGTTAAATTGAATGTAAGGTTAGGAGATGCATCAATTATATATCAATTACTACTAGATCTCCTACAAATCATAACACATTTATCATCACCATTTATGATTTCAAAACAATTGGAGGTAAATTTCACGGAATGGTTAGTGTCATAAATTTGGCTAATACTTAAAAGGTTAGCTTTCATACCTTCAACATCGAGTACATCCTTGATTTTCGGTACACCGGGTAACTTAATCGTACCATTACGTACCTTTGACATAGGCGGTGCTACCATCACCAAATGTTACAACTCCCCCAACATGACTTTTGAAGTGACTAAAGCAGGATTTGCCACCAGTCATGTGCCTGCTACAACCACTATCAAGAAACTAATCAAGTGAGTTACATGCTTTATAAGCAATCAAAGCAACATTAGCCTTTATCTCACTTTTCTTAACCCACATAGATTTTTCTTTGGTGCTAACTAAGATGGGTTTAGTGGTTTTAGGAACAACTACACCACAGTCCTTGAATACCTAAGGATTTTCTCTCCACTCACCTTGCCTACTACACTTGAATGCATGGAATCATACTTCTCACTTGTTGCTCTTAAGCATAAAAATGCTTAAAACACCTTTAAACATAGCACATTAACACATTCAAGTATAACCAATCTTCCAACATAAGATTATCAATCATAAATGGCATATGACACAAAAACCCAACATCTGTCACGCTTTTAAATAATAGTTAACAACACCATTTTTAAACCTCAAAAAGTTGAGAACTGTGACAAATCTTTACTAAAACTTACACATACATGTTTCATATGTTCCAACCATCATTTAATCATACATATGATGTCAAAATACTGTTCATATGATCACACACATCATATACCACGTTAATTAAATGAAAACAGCAATAATATGCAGCATGATCAGTAAAACGTCACATAGTGACAGCAATAGTAGATATCAGAAAAGCGTCACTTTTTGACAGCATACATGTTCTTTCATGTTTTTCATTTTACGGCTATTACGGGAGCCACCCACAATCCTGAGATCATCTTCCGCGGGGACCCATGATGGAGTAACGTCTTTAAGGAACGCCATTAGGTAAGTATCATTAGATCCATTTCATGCACATGCTTTCATTTTCCATGATCTTCAATCACCATATGGTAGTATGCATTCAAACATGTCAATGAAACACAACACACTAAAGACCAAAAAAATTGACACCTATTAATATTGTTAGGTCTACACTTCATTGATATATATATATCTCAAAATACATGAAGATTTACTACTAAAAGTCATCCAGAAAACCGGAAGAACATATATATATATATATATATTTTAATTATACGAACAACCAAAACGCATATAGTTGAATAGGAATAAAATAACGAGACTTTGTGTGTAGTTTTCTTCCTACCTTAATGATGATTCAAGTTGATGAGTTGCGTGACCCCTTCTCCTTCTCTTTTCCTATTCTTCTCTTTCCAATACTACTTTCTTTTTAGTGTCAATGTAGAGAGATCAAGCAAGAAGTGATAGACTTTGGGGAGGGGATGGCTAGCACTATGGTTTCTTTTCTTTTTTTTTTTTTTCAAGTTGAAAATAGGATGAGGGAGAGTAGAGGACGACTTGGGTAGGTCGTACCCTCTCTCTCCAAATCGATATTCCCTTTAGATTTTTCTAAGATTTCCAATATCTATCTATCTTAATAGTTTTGGACTAATTTAAAAGGATGGGCCATGGTGTTAAGCATGCTTGATCTACTAAGGTGTTTGACCTTTTAAAAACATGCGAAGTGTCTTGGTAGATTGATCCCAAGGTTGTTGTTTTTCACCATGTGCCTATATGATAACTTGGAATATAATTATCTAGATTTAGTTGTTAGTTTAAATTTAGAAACTTTGGGAAGGATAAGACGCACATGGGCAATTAGGTAGATCGACCACTTCATGGACTTGGTCAAATGGGCTTCATCTAACGATTAACTCTAGGGTTTTAGTTATATTGGTCCCTAGTTTATACTATTATGTCTAACAAATATAGAAACAATTTTTATTATTATTCCTATCCATTTATGATACATGCAATAATCATATATATATATCAAGATTATATTTGAAAAAGATTTTCTCATAAGATTATTTTCAAATCTAACATATATATATATATATGTAAATATTCATATATGTATGTCTATATTTAGTTTTGAAGAAGATTTTCCTAACAAGATTATTATTTTTTTTTTTTGAAAGAAAAACAAGATTATTTCAAATCTCCATTATATATGTATATATTTATATTTCTTAAAACAAATTAGATGTGAGGAGGGAGGAGGTCGATCCTCACTCTTTCTCTTTTAACGAATTCCTAAGCCAAGTGGGATCCACTCTAACTTTGATTAGATATCTTTATTTATCTAATGCTTATGATATAAACTCATTTTTTTTTGAATTTAAACTCCTTCCCTTCTTGGTCGACTAAGTCAAAAGGTAGTTTTTGGTAGAAATAATCCAAAGGTTAGGATTTCATACTATAAATTAAAATAACCCCAATATCGCTACCATCATCTACATTTGGTTATTTTAGAAGATATTCCATCTTGAAGATATGAGAGAATATTTATTTTTTTTATAAAATACCTGACAAACTAACACTAATCAAATCTTTGAGAAAGGGTAGGGTTGACCCTCCCATTCTCTCTTTCTGAAAAACGTCCCCACCTTATGGGGTCCTCGTGAACTATATATTATTATTATTATTATATTTTTTTTGTATACTAGTATGAAATAATAATAATAATAATAATAATAATAATAATAATAATAATAATAATAATAATAACGTGAGAAGGATTCTCTCACCTTCCTCCCACGTTAACATAACCACTCAGGTGTGGGGTCCAAGTACGCACACCTCATATACGCCACATCCACATTTTTTAAATAAAACTATGCACCAATTTATTTATGCATGCATGTATATAAGTACATAGGCAATGACTCGCTAATTCCACCCCATAAAATCAACCAATGGGTTTACACCCATTCTCAACTTGTTAGCCCACTAATAAGGCTTGTTTTGACTCGTGGGCTTAGGCCCACTTCCGGTCAATCTATTTCTTCATAAAATGTTTACTAGTGTTACAAGTTTAATGTTTTGAGTGCCAAGGTTATGGACACTTTTCTAATGAATATCCTAACAGAAAGTTAAAAAGCCAGAAAAAGAAGAAAGTTCCCAGAATGACTTTGATTCTCAATCAGAAAGATTTGTGTGTTCTAGTGACAATTAAGGAAATGGAAACTATATGACTTTTGCCACTACCTTGTAATCTTTTTATTACAACAGTAAAAATGACAATGGTATGAAATCAGGAGATCTTCAGAGTGATCACAAGGGAAACAGAGAAGCAGTCACTAAGGTCTTCTTTACTTTTCTTCTGATGTTGTTATTGAAAATATTCATAGTGATTCTAGAAGCTCAAGTGAAGATAAGATCGATAGTAGGTAGGGCTATGACTGCATCTGTGGATCATTTAAATATTCACAATAATACAAGCTGAGTCTGATTAAATCTTAGTTGGAATAAATTGAAAAGAATAACTTAACACTCAAGTTTTAGAATGCAAATCAAAGATAGAAACAGTTTGACGAGAAAATTGTTGGGCATCTTAGCAAGATTAAATTTCTTGAGTTAGAGCATGAGAAAGCCATGCACAAGATTAAGTCTCTTGAATCTGAACTTGTTACATCCAAAAGAGACTTGACTTTGTCTAATGAGATACTTGAGAAGTTTAATAATGGTTCTAGTAAGCTTTCTATTATCTTGAGTGCAACCAATAATGCAAGTGGCAAGTATGGTTTGGGTTATGATGCTTCTACCCTGTTCTACATCTGCAAACGGAACCAAGTTTGTCAAAGCTAAAAACCCACCAGCAGAAAAGGATGGTCCATCTCATGTTGTCAAACCTCCAGCCAAGCCTTTAAAAGTTATTAATATGTGCTCTTATTGTGGTTATAAGGGTCACTTGAAGAAAAATGCAGATTCTATTTAGAAGACAATAAGAATCTTCTAAAACGAATAGTCATTGACTAACAAGTCTCGTGCATTGACTGTAAAGATTAGAAAGCTGAAAAGTTACAGACAAGGTACATATTCCATTGGCTAAAAATCATATTCAAAGAAAAGGAAGAGAAACTAGACTAAAAAGGTTGTGTCTGAGACAACCAAGCATACTTCAATGGACTTGAATCAAAAGAAGACATTCAAGAAACTCAAGGTCATATGGGTCAAGAAGAGTGATTTGGTAAGTCTTAAAACTCACACTGCACACAGTTCCGGTAAATCTTCTAAGTATTTCTCACTCCACCCTTTGTTTTTATTGCATACTATAAAACACGACGCTTTTAGCGACGGGCCAAAACCGTCGCAAAAATGAAATTACTGTCGGCAATAAGTATTACCAACGACATGTAAACTGAATTTAATACTGCAGTCGCTGATAAAATTGCGGACGGTTTGTGTGACAGTTTTTTATGCCGTCGGTAATGATCTATGCATTCCCGACGGCATTTACTCTTCGTTAATTGGTTGTTTTCATTTGACAAACTTACGTATTACCTACGGATTATACTGTCGCTAATAAATTTATCCCGACGGTGTTTTGTTGACGTCAAGTAGCTTATCGCAAACGGCATAAAAACCGTCGCAAAAAGTCCTCTTGTTAAAAAATAATAATTGATTTTTTCTCGCAGAATGCCAAAAGCCCTTTTTTCAATTAAAGCCCTACAGTTTCAAAACTACATAAAACCTACAAAAACATACAGTTTCATTCACACATCAAATCAAAACTATATAAAAGCTACAAAAACTTACAATTTCATTCGCACATCAAACTACAACTGAATACATCACACAAATTCCATTCTATTTTTCATTCACATACCAAATTACAAACTCAATAACATGGTCTCCATTCACGTTTAACATTAATCATAAAGTTTGGTCTCCTACAAGTCATTTGTAATTGAATGGACTCATGGTCGCCACTTACATATATAAGAATCTTAACAGGAAATTCTCCATCCAAGGATTTCTTATCAAGTAAAGATGGATCCACTTGGAGAAAGGAAATTCCCCTCCCTTTGCCTGCGATATATAAATGAAGAGCATTAAGAGTTGTAACAATACCTTGATTAGTTTCCATTTTAAAAGGGAATCATTGTGCATATATTAAAGGAATTAAAATAGAATACTACCTAAGTCTGTGCATATATGATAATCAACTTTTCAATGACCAAATAACCTTTATCATACTTAGAGCTAGTACTTCAATTGGTTCACAATGGAGCCAACTGCTGCTTGTTGTTGTTGTTGCTTCTATAGTAGGCTTAAATTAGTATGCAATAACATAGAAAGAACTAAAAGAACTATTGAGCACCCGAATAATATGCATCAATACAGAACAACTCAAATATGGATTACCAATATTTAGCATTCTTATGTAATAGGATTTAAGCAAAAGATCGTAAAAGTAGAGGGACAAGACTTAAAGAATTATCTAATCACAACAATATAATACAAGTAAACAAGATGCGCGAATTTAAGTTACATAATCACATTCAACAACATAAGTCCAATTTCTGCAAGTAGGAAGTTAGACACCAGCAAATACTCATGCAAGTAACACTCTATTAAATGATTAGAGAAATTAACATTTATATAAAAAAGAAATACAGGAAAAGTATTACAAAGTAACAAACAATTAAAGAGACTAAGCTACCAAAGGATGAAGTTGCTGCTGCTGCTACAGTTTCTCCTCCTGCTGCTGCTGTTATATAACCTGTATTAAAAGAAAAACCAAATCAAAATTGCTACATTCCCTCTGATAAAACTAATGAACATTCTTTAAGTCAATCATGCTATTAATAGAGGCTACTAGTGGACATGAATCCTCCCCAGTACTCTTTGCCTTCACAATAGATAACCAACGACAAATCATTAGTTGCAAAGACCTCCTGTAAAGTGGATAACTCATCAATTTTTTACATGAAAAGTATCTCATTATCTCTACCCTTAGCTGAAAACAAATAGGTTACATGTTTATATCATATTGAATCAACTACTAAGTTTATACCAACCAAGAAACGAAGTTCACTTGCTAATGCTTAAATTTACGCAAAAGTCTAAGCCAGTACCTAAGGTGTTCACCTTCTTTTGGACCCTAGAATGTTAGCACTTAAGAAACATAAATTAAAGCAACCATCGAACTCATGATAACAGTTATATCATTCCAAAAAACATATGCGTAATTTGTATTTCACCAATACATCCAAGAGTCCACTAAAAAGTTATAAACTACCTAATTTCTTGCAAACACATATATGTATGTAAAACAGAAATAATACACAACAGAAAATGGAGATAATATACCTTCTTAACCTTCTTTTTGTTCTTTAGGAACCAATGCAAATGTGAAACATGGAACTTATATCCATTTCAATGACAAACAAAACCCACTTAACAAATTATAACCTACTTAAGCAGACATCTCTCTCAATGGTCAAGTACCTATTTACACTCGTAATATGGAGCATGCTAGTGAACCTAAAAATACATATTTATCATATACAACACCAGTTGGAGTGCCATGTGTCACGGTACGTTTGTCCGACTATGCATGGACCGTGACTTAGCCGGTGGGCTAGATAAATATGCGTGGTGCGTGGCACGGAGGTGCACACGCATGAATATGTAGGACTGAGCCAGAGGGCGAAGTGAAGCTTCATAGCACGGAGGTGCTATGTTGTGAATATTCGGGAGCGAGCCGGAGGGCTTCGCGAAGCTTCAAGACTTGGAGAAGCTGCGAAGTGTATATTCATTTCATGGGCCAAAAAAGAGTATGATTGGTCTCATGATTTGATGTTTCCTTTTGGCGGTGGCAAAAAGGTAAATTTATCTATTATAGGGAGGGGTCCCCGACCTCCCTGCTGCACCTTTAGGTGTAGCTTCATTGGGTATTCCATGGAGCAACCCGTGGGCCGGGCCATGCTTAGCTAGAGGGCTATGCATTGGTTTCCTTAGTCGTAGGAGACGGCTTAGGACTGTACATGCAGGAGGTGGTACAACGGCATTCTTAGAACGCCTAAGGTTCCTATACGTGCTAGACATTGAGTCCACAGTACGCTTGGCCTGAAGCTTCTTTGGAAGGATCGAGCTATCCGAGATGCATATCTTGGTGTGTTTATAGATATGCTTGGCATGTCTCGTGTTGAGCTATTCGGGGTGGTGTAGCACGGTGTGGCATAGTAAGGGGCGAGCTATACCTGGATCATTGGATGCTAGTAAGTTGCATTCTAGTGTTCTCAAGTTGCTATATGGAAAGCTTATAGCCAGGATGGACCTCGCATATGCGTATGCTTGGTTGGAGCCTCGATGCTTCTTGACAGGTGAAGTTTATGATTGTATGGGCAGTCCGAGTAATGTCGGCTTAGCCAGGTGGACGGCTATTTATGGTTACCTTCCCGGTACTGTAGAGACAGTAAATCCTACCTGTTGGACGAGTGTCATAGGACATGATGAAGTGACTCGTAGGCCGGCATATGAGCATGGCTCGTGTTGGTTATTCTGATGTGCATATTGGTGCAAGCTGACCTGAAGTTCTAGAGTAGAACCGAGATGGTTTGTGAGGCTGACTATGGACTAGGAGGGAGTCTGTAGTGCCGCACGGGTAGACGGTAATATGAATTTCTACTATGTGACCGCATGTGTTGTCGGTCGAATGTTCCGCCTGTGACAATTGGTATCAGAGCAGAAGTTGCTCGATGTTGAATATACAACCTCTGATTCCATGAAGTTGGCTTATGCTGGAGATGCATATTCAATGAGCCAAAAGAGAGCGAAGGACTCAGAGCTGGAATGTTGGTGAATTTACATTCTCTGGTCCAAGAGAGGGACAGAGCTTTGCTTCCGTTGCACATATGGTGGTAGCTTCTTGTCCGAGATATGAGATGGGCAGAGCTTGGTGTATGGTGCTACTTGGTGTAGCTACATTGGTTCTCTGATCCATGGTGTTGGGTGCAGAGTCGTGTACATGGATGCCTTGAAGACAAGCAGAAGCCATTTTGAATATACGGGTATATTCAGGAATGGTGTTAGTGTTGGATTGGCATTCGATGTCTCTGTTCCGATGAAGCTTGCGTCAGAGTGAGTTGAAAGTGCAGCTTGGTGTTGCATATTAATCTCTGATGCTTGGTTGAAGGTAGTATCAGGTGGTTATGCTTCGATGGGTTCATTGCTTTATGTGGAAGACACAGTGGTGTTGGAGCAAGGGATGTGACTCAGTATATGGGACAGTTGATGCTAAATCAGTGGTGTCAGTTACAAGAGTGTTACTGGAAGAAGGTGCCTCTGAGTTCGGGTGAATATTCAGGAGCACGTATGCTTTGGGGAGTAGTTCAGTTGGCCCGAGGTCGCTATCTACATATGCTATGGACGGAGATAGTGTCAAGGTCTATGGTGCATTTGGAATGTGGATTCTGAGAAGGTCAGATTCGCGTGGAGCTTTGTGTGTAGGTAAACCGTGTTTGTTGAGGTCGATGCATACTACAACATCTGTAGGTGGAGATCACATCTAAGCTTACAGTGCATTGGAACGTGAAGTCTGAAAGAGTTCAGATCACGGTTGTGATATCGTGTAGCTCACTCGGTGCGGCACTATGGGCTATAGAGAACCGTTGCGAAGACCATATCCGAGCTACGGTGCATTCAGAGATGGTGAGTCTGGATAGATGAATAGCAGTTACTGTGAAAGGGTGTATGCTCAAGAGCAGTATTTGCAGAGATGGGTGTTCAGAGGAGCACAACCGAGAAATCCAAAATCTTTCATATTCAGTGCCTGTCTTGATGGCTCGACGTGAAGGGGGCAGACCCAAGAGTATGTTGACAGGGTGTCAATGGTGTGGTACCATGTAGTTCTTAGTGGAGAGTACCATGCTCAAGAGTAGTGGCATCGGAGACAGCACATACCTTATGGAATAGCACAGTGGGGTGCAGTGAGCCGCGGTGGCATAATGAGTGGCCCTTCAGAGGACGCCCAACATAGAGGTGTAGAGTTGATCCTTCAGTGGAAGGCATATACAAATGAAGGTACAGATGAGGCGTAATGGCGCATGAGTGGCCCTTCAAAGGAAGGCCAGCATAGAGATGCAAGATTAGTCCTTCGGAGGAAGGTATATGCACAGAGGGTACAGTTATGGCGCAGAGGCGCGTAATGATCCTTCAGAGGAGGGACAAGCACAGGGGTGCGACAGTGAACCTTCAGAGGGAGGTATATGCACAGGATGGTGCTGTGTTGGCACAGTGGCGCAATGGTAGGCGATCTTTAGGGGAAGAGTCGCGCGAATTAGAATGATTAGTACTAGGGGTGAAGGCATGTATGCTCAGGTACAGGAGTACACTTGAAGCTTGCGAGCTTGGCAGAGGCTAGTTGTGTGCATAATGGAGTGCAATCCAGAAGAGATGCACATATGCAGGTTCAGAGGAACCAGATTAGATAATGTTTGCGGTGAAGGTGCAAACTGAGGTACTAGAACACAGCAAGGTGCTGAATAAGTCGACCATCAAGCGGGTTGATTGGTCAGTGTGTGCACAGAGGTGCATATGGTGGAGCTTTCCTGGGAGGGAGCGCATGAGTTGTGTTGCGGTGCTTACACTGCGATACATATAGCAAGATCCTTTGTAGTCGAGTTGAGCACTACATTATGATCGAGATGCTAACTCAGGGCGAAGCCAGTGTTGGTGAGTTGCTAGAGTTGCATAGAGCTTGTGGAAGTTATGGTGATGCTTGAGTGGGCAGCACTCGAGTTTTATGGCTCAAGGTGAGCATTGATGATGGAGCTGGTATGCAAGTGAGCGTAAGGCCAGTTGCCATGCAGAGTTTGAAGACTCAAGATGTTCAGGTGAACCAGCGTGGGGGAGCCTACAGTTGGGTAAGTGTCAAAGGTGACACATGTGCGGAGTTAAGCAACGAAGAGTCATTGGACCGCTTAGCATCAGAGGATGCGTGGTGAGGTGTAGCTTGATGGGGGGATCAAGTACATATGGAAGTGTAGCTTGGTGGGAGGATCGAGTACACATGAGTGAGATGAATCAGTGGAGGAAGCTCAAATGTAGAAGATTGAACATCAATGGATGTATTTGGCTAGTGAGTCATAGAGGATGCTTTAGAATGACCTGCGGTGGTGTCGTTGAGCAGATGAGAGTACATTGTTGCCGGAGCCAAGTTCAGCAAGAGTGTTGGGCGAAGTGTAGTTGTTCCATATGTGATAGAGGTCAGGGGTAGCACGAGACACTAGGCATCAAGTCAGAGGGAGTACTTTTTTGGAGACCGGAGCATTGGTACGAAGTCTGGAGGTGTACCATTTATTTAGTCGATGAGGGCATTTGACCGAGTGAGTGGGGGAGAATGTCATGGTACGTTTGTCCGACTATGCATGGACCGTGACTTAGCCGGTGGGCTAGATGAATATGTGTGGTGCGTGGCACAGAGGTGCACGCGCATGAATATGCAGGACTGAGCCAGACGGCGAAGTGAGGCTTCATAGCACGGAGGTGCTATGTTGTGAATATTCGGGAGTGAGCCAGAGGGCTTGGCGAAGCTTCAAGGCTTGAAGAAGCTGCGAAGTGTATTCATTTCATGGGTCGAAAAAGAGTATGATTGTTTTTATGATTTGATGTTTCCTTTTGGTGGTGGCGAAAAGGTAAATTTATCTACTATAGGGAGGGGTCACCGACTTCCCTGCTGCACCTTCGGGTGTAGCTTCATTGAGTATTCCACGGAGCAACCCGTAGGCCGGGCCATGCTTAGCTAGAGGGCTATGCATTGGTTTTGTTAGTGGTAGGAGACGGCTTAGAACTGTACATGCAGGAGGTGGTACAGCGGCATTCCTAGAACGCCTTAGGTTCCTATGCGTGCTAGATATTGAGTCGATAGTACGCTTGGCCTGAAGCTTCTTTGGAAGAACCGAGCTATCCGAGATGCATATCTTGGTGTGCTTATGGATATGTTTGGCATGTCTCGTGTTGAGCTATCCGGGGTGGTGTAGCACGGTATGGCATAGTCAGAGGCGAGCTATGCCTAGATCATTGGATGCTAGTAAGTTGCAAGCTAGCGTTCTCATGTTGCTATACGAAAACCGTATAGCTAGGATGGACCTCGTATATGCGTATGCTTGGTTGGAGCCTCGATGCTTCTTGACAGGTAAAGCTTATGACTGTATAGGCAGTTCGAGTAATGTCTGCTTGGCCAGGTGGATAGCTATTCATGGTTACCTTTCCGGTACTGTGGAGACAGTGAATCCTACCTGTTGGACGAGAGTCATAGGACATGATGAAGTGACTCGTAGGCCGGCATATGAGTGTGGCTCATGTCGGTTATTCTGCTGTGCATATTGGTGCAAGATGACCTGAAGGTCTAGAGCAGAACCGAGATGGTTTGTGAGGCTAACTATGGACTAGGAGGGAGTCTGTAGTGCCGCAAGGGTAGACGGTAATATGAATTTCCGCTGCGTGACCGCATGTGTTGTTGGTCGACCGTTCCGCCCGTGACAAGTCTACTGAGTACCCTATAAAAAAAAACAAAGTTAGTTACGTGTTAGGTGTAGAATGATATTTAACCTTACTAGTTAGTATACAAAAATGACTTCTCAAAACAGGCTCATAATTTTTAAATACTAGCTGTGATTTTGAGAAAACTCTAAGTGAAAGTACAATCAAAGAAACTAATGCATTGTAGATGCAAAATAAACAATACAAAATAAACTTTTTCATCAAAGTTATATTATAATGTAATTAAAAATCTAAGGAATCAACAAATCTGCAAATGATGAAGGTGCTGAATCAACCAATTGGGATCTAAACCTATTAAAAAGCGAAAAATTTTACAGAGGGTTAGAAGAAATAAAAAACATAAAAATAACTTTGAGATCAAATAGAAATAACTATAGAGAGAATGAAGCAGAGATCTAAACAATGATTAACAGATCTGTAAGGGTTTTTAACAAAAAAAAAACCTCCTCATTTCCTTAAACCTAAAACCATTTTAGAGTGAAATATATAAAGAGAGAGGGGTTACCAAGAAATACGAACCTTCAACCTAAAATTGAAACCATTGATGCTGAAATTGAGACCTTCAAACCTGAAAATCGTCAAACCCATAGAAACCAAACCTTCAAACCAATCTTTAGAAAAAAAACCCATCTTTGAAAGAAAAAAAAACTTATCTTTGAAAAAAAAAATCAAAGAATTTCAGCAAATGGAAGCACAAATAAAAATTTATACAGATCCAAATCAAATAACTTAAGTATAAATAAGTAAATCAAAAAATTGACTTTAGCAGTTACTAATAAACTTAATAAAAAAGGAAAAACAAGATTCTAAGCATTTTGATGATGACGAAGAAGAGAGGGAGATAACTGATCTGAGGGAAAGGAGAAGGAGAAGAGAGAGAGAGAGAGAGAAGTTACCTCCAAATAGGGCTTCAGAAAACAGCTCTAGCGCCTCCAAAGTCGATTTCTAGGACAATCTAACAAAATGGTGAAGAATAAACTCGTTGATTGGCGAATAAAACCCTTTCTCTGCAAATAAAATGGAAAAACCCCTTCTCTACAAATAGAATGGTTAGTAGATGAGGATGATGATGAAGAATAGGGAGAGAAAGAAACATAATCTGAGAGAAAGGAGAAGAAGAAGAGAGAGATCGAGAAGAAGAGCTCACATCGAGATCGAGAAGAAAGAGTTAAGGCTTCATCGTCAAAATTCCTTCTCTGCAAAAAAAACAATGGTTAGGGTTAGTTGATGATAATGATGAATAAGAGAGAAATATCTGATCTAAAAGAAAGGAGAAAGGAAATGAGAAGAGAGATCGAGAAGTGAGAGCTCACTGATTAGGGCTTGAGATGTCACCATTAAGAGATCTTCGAACTGGTTAGGGCTTTGAAAGAAAAAAAAGAAAGGAAAATGTTTTTTGTATTTGGGTTTTTTAATTTACCAACTAAATTTTTGCAAATATGCCGTTAGAAATAATTTTTCAGCGCGCAATTTTTCCTGCAAAACTTTCGCACTTTTTTTCATTAATAGCGGCGGAAAAAAAATTTGCAAATACCGTAGGGACGCAAACATTTGCAATGGAATTCTAACCGTCGGTAAAGGGTGTGTTTACCATTGGCAATAGTACCACTAACCACTAACCTACTACAAACCGTTGGTAAAGACCGACCTTTGCCTACGGAATCTGAAAATCCATCGGAGAAGGAACCATTAACGATGGTACTTAAAAAACTGTCGCTAAATGCCATCGCTAAAAGCCTTCATTTTTGTAGTGATATCTTGATAAGGTTGTTGAGTGAGTGTATATTAGTTTACATTCTAAATTTTAGGTCTTTATACAAGTTTTTATTTTGTAAGTACATGTAGGGAAATTCATATTGCATATGATCGTGTCATTCTCACCCTATCGTGTATCACACTTTACACCATGTCTACTTGCATTAGATTCTTATTGTGACGTGTGAATTTCTCTATATTCGTATTCTTATTTTCTTATCTATCTTGAATATAATGCTTGAACACTTTGAGTGTATGAGATCGCAGTCTTATAAATTACTTGACTTTATTCTTATATAGAATGTGATATCTTATATAGCTTTTCACATAAATCCATTATCTGATTCATGATTCAAAAAGTGCACATACTGAGTGTTTGAACTTTTGTGATTATCCTAGTTGGTTTGAGAGGCACTGATATGAATTGATCTTATTATCTGGTTTTGAACCAAACTAGTATGGATGAGCTATCTTTGCAATATAGGCTTTAGAAGATAAACAATTGCATAATATTGCAAATACATAAGAAAAAAAGTTACCTTCAAAATTTTGAACTCCTTGTATAAAACACCAAAAAGAGCACGTACTCATAGAAAGATTAGAAACTTGTTAGAACATCAAAAAGAGTGAATATCTACAAAAAGATTGGGAACTCCATGTTCTTAAAAAGTTTCATCATATTGGCCTCATGATAAGCCAAATAGTTTCTAGTGTATTTCTTGCCTAAATTTGCCTCCTAAAAAAAGAGATGATTTTAGGATCAAATAGGAAACCACTAAAGATTATTGGTGATTCATGTTTTTTATGCAATTGGGTTCTTTTTTGTGTTATAACACACAATATTTCTTAACCTAACCATGATGGTCAATATTAGGTTTAAAAAAAATTTGTGAGATTTGTGAATCCTTTGCAAGGTAAAGTTCGGATTAGTGAAATAAGTGATAAGCATGTCATGTCTAATAAACTTTCTATGAGGTTATCACATTGCTTAGAGTTTTCACTATCACACATACACACAACGATAAAATTGTTTTTGGGTGAAGTGATAGAATTTGTAAAAGAACTCGCATTGTTGTATTTGAATAAATTCTTGTAATCACAAGATTCTTGATTCTTATATCTTTGATTTGAAAATGAATTATATTCTTGATAGCTTTGGAAACTTGAATTGATTTCATTGCACGTCATCTACTTGGTTATAACTTGAATCTTATGAAAGTAAGTTTGATGTTTAGAATGTTGATTAATGATCGGATCAATGTTATTTAAATCAAAAAAATTTATGATTTTGATCTAATTGAGGGGGAGCTTGCATGATTTCATTCATTGTAGATATTTGTGCATACATTATCATTATTTGCATTTGCTTAAAAGTTAAAAAAACTAAAAAATATATACATTTTATCCTTTGGTTTTTCAAAACCAGGATAATCTCACACTTTGCTTTTATTTCTTATTATAGCTTTGATACATCATGTTGTTAGCTGTGATAAATTTTGATGTGCATGACTTGTTTATACGTGCGTTCTGACATGTTTCTTTATTGATTAGCTAACTATCTACTTGATTTCTTTTCTCTGATATGATATAATAGTTAGATTTTTATTTTTATAGTTGGTTGGCTTATATTTATCAAAATTCAAAGCTCCTACGGTTGTCAGATCCAACCGAAAGTGTGTAACTAAACGGAGGAATAAAACCTACTACAATTAAAAATTATTTACTCGAAACTAAGTCTAAAACAAAAATCTCAAAAATAGAGTATTGACTTATTCGATTCTTAATATGCGGAATAAAAAACAAGAATCGATATTTCAATCTCGAAGAAATGATGAAATTTGAACACAAAGATTTTTGTTGACGAGAAAAACCCAAACTAGGAAAAACCTCGGGACCTAGGGTAGTCGAAACAATCCACTAAGTTAAGAAAAACTTACAAACCATTACCCACTGACTCTAGACTCGAACTCCATGATCTAATCAGCCGGATGTAATCTCTACGACTCAAATCCACGAACCGCTACTTAGTTGATCTCCACACTATACGTCTCCAACTCAGAATCAACTAAGCCCCTCAACACGAACAATCACCCGAATGCAGAACGGTCAACATGAACTTGAATCTATAAGATTTCACACCAGAGGTCTACCGGCAAACCTTAAACAAAGGTTTAAAAACTAAGATTGGAAGGTTTTAGTCTTGTTCAACAAGTATAGAGACTAGAAGTATGAATGTAGAACTCCAAGTTGTTAAATTGTCTGAGATTATGAGAATTAGGGTTAGCATAATCCTTATTTTGAGGTCAGTTAGAAATTACATTCAAACAAGAATTTAAATTTTAGCAACTTCTAAACAACATTTCCCGCGTTGATTTCGAGACAAACAAGTCTTCTATCGAAAGTAAACACTTCTATTGAAGGCACTTTTGAAAGCAACTATATCCCTATCGAAAACAAGCTCTTCTGTCTTCAAGACTGGCATATTGGTTTTGAAAGAAAGCTCTTCTATTTTCTAGAATAGAGATCGGACTTCATTTCGAAAGCAACAAGGTGGTATGAAAATCATAAGTAGTTTGTCGAATTGACTTTGCTTTCTATTTCGAAACCAAATGTCTGATATCGAAATCAAAGCTTCCTATTTTCACACAAATTCTTGGTTTCGAAATCGAAAGGATGATATCAAAATCAACCAACCTATAAAAGATTTTAAGGGTTAAAAACACCATGAAACTTCCATTTAATGTAGGACAACTTACCGATGGTCTGAAATGAAACTAACCACCTATGATGATACTAGATATCTAAGTCACTTACCATCCCAAGATGTTTTCTAGTGGTGTTGAATATGAACTCTTTGCAAGCCGAATCTTCTTCTTCTTCAATCTTCAATAACTAGATTATGGAGATAACTCCTTAACTCTAACTCAAGTTATAAAGACCTATTGAGTTTGATTTTATACACAAATTGACAAACCCAAAGAGGGAACTTATAGATACAACAATCTTCCCCCTTTGTCAATTTTGTGACAAAATCCATACATAAGAAAATAATAAAAAGACCTTCCAAATTAAAATCCGTATTTTCTTATATCGGAATCATTAAAGACAAAAACAAAAAACTCCCCTAAACATAGATAACATAACTCTGTGGGATTAGTTTTGTCTATCCTATTTCCTGCAAAACTCATAAATATGTCAAGGTACTACAGTTTGAAATTCAAAAATCCCTTAAAAATATTAAAGTTAGTTACTCTCCCCCTAAATCAAGTATATCTGTAACGCCCCGTACCCCAAAACTAGGGACATTACCATCAGTCTACAACGAGATTCAAATTTGGTAGAGTCTCCCCTGTAAACTGGACCTTTTGTCACCTAATAAACACAGTGCATACAAGAAATACGTAGCGGAAGCAAATTTAAACAAAGGGTATGCACTAAAAATTTGCCACCCATTTTTTTTTCTCAACTCAACTCAACTGAAATCCCAACGATGTAGGACCAGGAGGAACCTACAAATAACTACGACATTCAATCTTTCATTTAACATGGATATAATTGTGATATGATATATAGTTACGTTTGTTGTTTCCTGTCAAAATATATATAGTGAGAAAAGATAAAGTAGGAGTTGTATTCATATGATAAAAGTAACTTAAGGCTCACAACTGAGCCATAAAACATAAGTCTCAAAAAAGAGACTAGAAGTAGGAAATTACCCACTGTGACTGAAGAGAGGGAAACCTATATCAAACCCAAAACAAGGAATTCCTCGCCAAGAAAACTTCGTCACAGCACCACTAAAGATCCTATCTCGATCCTCAAACGTCAACTGTAAAACCACGAAAATAATTGGGTGAGAAACTCAGTAGGTAGATCAACAATCCTAATATCATCACATGCAGCGATTACTCCGATAACATCTCCAAAGCATTTGTAAAAACAATGCATACTATATAGACGATTGAAACATCAAGAAAAATCCTGCATATACATATACAAACAGTAGTAGTGTACTTCTGCTAGTATAGCCAAGGAACACGACCGGGATACCCCAGTCAGAGTTATTTCAAGATCAGTACCAAGTGCAACAATTTGACGACTGCAGACTAGACAAGGGACCCCAACTAATCCAGAGAAGGTTCCCCGACAACCATCCCCCGCGTCTAACACCCATTGGGCAGGCATGCGAACCTCAGCTAAACTAGTTACTCAACACCACCAACAAACATGGTTTACTAGGAAGTAATCGTGACTTCCCAGACTTCCCTAGATGTACCTGTCTCCCTGACGTCCCATTCCGCCCTAAAGACAAAAACACCTAGCAAAGTCTCAGATAGTGTACCACATCCGGATAAGCATGATCCACCATACTTGTAGAAAGTCCTCAACCTTTCACAAGCTCACCTTATTGATAATATATAGTAGTATATATATATAGGTTGTGTGTCTTTTAAGTTAAAGTTCGAAAACTATTTTGGAAGAACCCTCTTGAAAACCGAAGTCCTTTTTGTAGAAATCTCCTTTTTGAAATTTCTTCTCTTTTGAAAATCTACATACAACAAGTGAAACTGGTCCTAAGGGTGAGGGACCATGGCAAACCAACTCACCCACCCTCGTAAGGGTGAGGATCCCTGGCAAGCCAAACACACTCACCCATAGGGTGCCGGACTATGGCAAGCCAACTCACCTACCCCCGTAAGGGTGAGGATCCTTGGCAGGCCAACCCAAGCACCCAAGTCTGCGGGACCTGGCAAACCGACTCACCCACCCTCGTAAGGGTGAGGATCCCTGACGGCCAACACACACAGATCACTCGGGCGGGAATCCGAGTGGAAGTAACACAGGCACCAATCCACCCAAGGCATACACGGTTCCCCATGTCGTCGTGAACCCTATCAAGCCCGATAGTGAGACGCCACTACCGTCTTTAGGCGGTCACGGGAGAAATTCCTTTTTATCGCATTTTCAAAGTTGGGTTTCACATCGAGAAAACACTCGAATAAACAGATTTTCATCTCTTCCAAAGGTTTTCAATACATTAAACATAGTTTTCCAACATAACCATCATTTCACCCACATAAACCGTGATAGTAAAATTGAAGTCGCATTTGTTCATAATTCGAGAGAAATATTTCATAAACATGATATGAAGTCAAGCATGCATACTTTCATATTTAAACCAGTTTCTCAATGTTTTCTTCATGACAGCAGTTTGTTGTTATCCATAAATTTCATGCCATGCCTTGCATACAAAAGTACATACATAACAGTTCGAAACATGCATTTTAAAAAAAAAAAAAGGTTGGGTGCTATTAAGATGAATTGACCACCTACCTCAATGCTACCAAGTTGCTCAATGAAAGGTCCTACCCATTATCGATCCTCATTCAAGAGGCACTCAATGGAAGGTGCAACTCAATCCCTAAACTGAAGAAGGAAGAACAAGTAACATAAGGTTCTAATTAAGTTATAGAACCAAGACAACTAAAAAGGTTGAAAACCCAAAATTACACTCCTAATTATAAGGAAATCAGCTAGCACTAGTAGTTCATCTTCACAACCTAAAACCTTGGTTTAGGAAACATTGAAAACATTTAGTAGGCTTTAAATACTAAAGTAGCCCCATGTTAAGAATCAGGAAAAATGTAACAGTTTGGGAAAATAAACGCCAAAGATCGTAGAAAACTTAGAAAATATTCAAACTAAAAGCATTAGAAACATAATACCGAGATCTACCATTTTCATGAAGAAATTAAAATCAGAAAACAACTCGAGAAATAAAAAAAGTACCAATTAATAATACATTTTGCAGAAACAGCTAGTTTTCATAAAACAATAGGCAAACTTTAAAAATCTAAAATAAGCTGTCTACTTGTCCAAAATTCGTGAAATTTTTACTGAAGATAGCTTAGAATGTTATGAATCATTAAAAACTAGAAGCACTTGATTTAAATCTAAAATAAGAAAGTTATTAAGGTTTTAGTGTATCATGCGCAGTTAAATCCGAGAATCTAATTTCGGAAAACCACTAAAACTCGATTAAGACACGAAAAACTCAACGTAACTCATGCTAAATTCATCATAACAACAAGCTTCTCTACCGAAATCTCAATTTAACCTAATTCACATTTAGATTTCATTCCTCAAACAAGGATACAAACCCAAAACAGAAACTTTAAGCAAAACCCTAGATTTTTGCTTCCAATCCTTTATCAACAAATAATTTAGATTAAATGATGAACACCTTCACCAAAATTTTCATTTTCCCTTTAAATACCTCAATTTTCATCATTAAAATTTCATCCAAAACAGAAAAAGAGGTTAAAATCTTACCTCAACTACGAAATCAGGCCTTAGAAACATCATTTCTCCACCTTTAGACTCCTTCAACAAGATCTACATCAACAAAACAAGTGGAGCAAAAAAAACCCTAAATCATTTTACAAGAAAACAGCAATGATGAAAGGCTTTTAGGGTTAGAGAAATTCACCCAAAACAATAAGAACAAGAAGGGGAGGTTGAGGCTGAACCCCTCCCTTTGTCTCCGTCTCGATTTCTCTTCTATCTTCTCCTTCTTTTTCCTCTTCTTCTTCCACTCGGTTCTGTTGCTGCCGTTTTTTCTCCCTTTTTTTTTCTTCTCTGCAGCTGCCGTTATTGCAGCTGCTGCTGCACTCTCCTTCTTCCACTAGCTCGAACTCTCCCCCTCTCTCTCACCCTTTCCTCTCTATCGAACTTTCTCTTTCTCTCTCTCTCTCCAGGTTCTCCCCCTCTCCCCTACGCCATCTCTCTTCTCTTTTATTCTCTCCTTCTTTTTCTCAATTTCTTCTTTCTTTTTTTCTCTTATTTTTTTTGTTGTAACATAAAAAGGGGTTGAGGGAGAAGGACGGTGGGGGAACAGATTGGGGAAGGGGGTGGTGGTGGGTTAGAAACCCACCACGGGCTTGGCCCTAGTCGTAGGTCAGGCCAACCCATGGCCCGAACCTAGGTTCGAATATATATATATATTTTTTTTAACTCAACATCTCACCCTCGATTTGTTTTCTTCTTTCGTATTTCTTTTGTGACAAAATATAACATCCAAGGTGTAGAGTTCAACTCCAAAATTTAAAATTTTCAAAGTACACCCCCTAATTAATTAATTTTGCGCATAAATAATAACTCCACAAAAATTACAATAGTACCCCTCAAATGCGTGTGCTACAGTGTACCAAGCCACGTGTCCGCCCCTGACAAGAAAGGTACTGAGTCGGTTGGTTTATTCACGGGGTCTCACAATATCTCTTCCAAATATAAGGCACAAACACTAAAACTTTCTCCTCCTTTTTGTTAGAAATAGACAAAGGATAGGAAAGTAAAGATAATATATACTGCAAAACATAAGAATAAAAGAACAAAGGAGGTGGAAACATAAATTCAATCATCTCATATATTAACTTTGAAGCATAATACAAAAAAATGTAACAGACAATCAAAAGATAAAATGAGTTGCGGTAAATATAAACAAATAAAGTACACAACTCAAAAGAAAAGTATAAAGAGCTATAGTCTAAAAAAATCTAAAAACTAAGTATCGTGCTCTAAAATCTAAAGTACATTTTTTCAGAACCATCATCCCATCAGTTGATCCTGATGCTTCAAAATCTGACGACTCTTTAGCTGGCTTAGATTTAGCTGATACTCCATCAACTCCAACCTTCAATGCTATCGCATTGACAACTGGAAGCTTCTTGAGTAGAATCTCCATCTTGTGAAGAACATCCAGAGCTTGTCCCTAAGTTATGGAACAAACTGACCAAGAAAAGCCTGAGGAAGAAGCTTTAGCTAGAGCTTTCTTCTTAGTTGGACCATATATTTGACCCTTAATCTTATTGCTTATAGATTTGTCAAGAGGATGCATTGCCTTGAGCGTAGGTTCAGAACCACAAAACTTAATATTCACCTTCTTGATGATCTTATGAATGAGAAGGGAAAGGGAAGAGACTAAGCACGAGAAGAGTCGAAATGGATATCAATTATCTGACGAACAATAAAGTCAGATAGAAGAATAGGGGACTCTAAAGAAAGATGAAAGAGGAACTCAGTCATCTTGTCACTCAAGAAACTCTTGTTCCCTTTGCAGGAAAACAAGTTGGTTTCGACCAATTTGGCCAAAACTTGCAACCATAGAGGACAATCAGTGGAAGAAAATTTATCCTTAGCATAAAAATCATCATTGCCTCTAAGGGACATAGAAATTTCCTTCCTAGAGGGATAAGGCTCTTCGCCTTCTTTAGGAATAGGAGGAAACAATAAACTATTGTGGTCCTTATTAAGGTTGAGGAGAGACACAATCAAATTTGTATTATGGCGCCCCGTCTTTCGACCTGTGGCCCAAGCAAAAACCCCACTCTCTCTTTTGAACGGCGACTCTCTTCTTCCTGTCACCCCTCTCTCGAATGAGGGGATGTTGAGGAACATGGGAGTATGGATCGCTTTCTCTCGAGAGGCAATCTGGCAGCATGTTTTAGGCTCACTCATGGAGTTATTGTATGTTTCCGTGATCCTCTAGATAAGGGGAGAACCTGCTCCATTTTATTGTGATGATGTGTATTTTCTAGATGTAGATGTTTATCTTTTTCCTTCTTTTAGCGCATTTTTTTGTCGCTTTAAAAGGAGAATGAAAGTCTAATCCTTTACTTAATGTTGTAGATTCGTCATCTGAATTTGTGAGGTTATCAGCCCCCTTAAGAAAAAGGTGTCATTTAGTCTCTTTGGAGAGAGACTAAGTAACATTTCTTTCTTTTTGACTCGATTTGCGATTTATTGTTTGTTGAGATTCGGGGTACAGGATTCTAGTTACGGGTCAGGAATGTGTTAAGCATCTGACAACCGCCCGACGTTAGTCTGTTCCTACTTCGTAATTGAGGTGTTTTATTAGATATCTGCATTGGTGTCTCATCTTGTGTGCATTTTAGTGTAGGAATTCTCCTGCATAGAAAATAGTTAGTCTGATTTTGATGATAAGAAAGTAAAGAGGAAAGATAAATACATTAGTGTAAATGATCTGACCTCTGTTTTTGTTATCTCGAAAAACGGAGATAACATAGTGATTTACTTATTCTTCAGTTTACTTATTGTATGCCTTAGCGCTTGGGAGGGCTTAAATGTCATGTTAGGGCAACTCTAGTGGGAGGGATTGAACTTGTTGATCAACAAGTTTCCTCCTACAGTGGAATCCCTAAACATCTAAAAATAGATCCATTTCCCCTGGAATAGCGATCCTTAGTTGGAAGATGATATTGATTGAGCGCCACGATCAACGGTTGAGCGGCATGCTGAATCGTTGAGTGTTACGCTTAATAAATCAACACCAATTCCTTTTTTTAATTCCAATATATATTAGAAAACTAATTTCTCTCTCTTACTTTTTCTATTTTCTCTCCTTAAAAAACTCTAACTAATTTTCTCTCTCCAATGTTTCTCACTTTTCTCTCTCTATTTTCTTATCCCTTTTAAGGGATTACCACGAGAGTAATTGGATCCCATATCCTCTCACTAGAGAGATTAATGTTGGGAATCGATTATACCAGTTAAAAATGCAGCGGAAAAATAAGGTTTAAAAACTTTAATCGATACCTAATAGAACGTCCAACCGTTAATGAGATCTAAAAAGAGAAGGATGAAAATCATACCATTAAAGCGTGAACTTTAACCTCAAAATCTTGTTATTAGATGATGACGATCCCGCGAACAGATCTACCAGATTTAATCGTCGATCTTGCACTCCAGTTGATGAGAAAACTACTCAAAACTTAAACCGAAAACCCAAAAACTCTGCTAGAGTATTTTGGGTATATCTTTCTGTTCATTAATCCTGTTCGCCTATATAATATATCTTTTCATAAGAAATTTAATTTCCTACAACTTTCCCAAAAATAGCCGACCTTTAATTCTTCTCCAAACTGCCTCAAAAATCGACTTCTTCTTCCTGTGGGATTTTGCTACGAATTTTGGAAACCCAAAACCTAGGGTTTTGTTTTTTTCTCAACTTGAAGTAATTAGAACACACACCAAAAGAGTAGGGGAGAGGGTGATGTTTTTCTCTTGTGTGGGTAGAGTAGGACATCCCTCTCTATTTATAATAGAGAGGTCCCCAATCCCTTTTAGATGATAAGTCTAATTAGGTCTTGTTGGGCCCTATACTTTTAGGCTTTTAAATATTTAAAATTCTAAATTTAGTGTCTCACATAAAATAGAATTTAAATATTTTAATTATAAATAACTCCACCAAATATTTACAACTGAACTCTCCATAAAGTGTGGATATTATAAAAAAACCCTTCTACTGTTATTACCGCAATTAAGTCCCTCTACTATTTTCCGACGTTCGTAAATATCCCTGGCTTTACAGATTTTTACCCTGACCATCACCTATGCATTAACATCTTAATATCTATAAATCTCCTAAATAATTTAGGAGACCACTAGCCAGTCTAGATCACCAGAACCTGCAAAGTGATTCAGGTGAACGTCATTTCATGTGGACTCCTTATTGAACTAACTTAATCCTACTATGAAATAAATGACCATCCATCTTACTGAGAATATTGGATCACGTTTTCGTTTCTGATCTCACTGTATAGTAAAATAAAATAGTCACTACTCTCATGTAGGCTTTACGTTAATTCTTCGAATTAAGAACTAATTACAATAACAGTAATTATTATGATTATTTATTATTAACTGACATTAAATATTAATTATCACACTTTGACCTGTTCAATGTAATTTGATTACATCAACATATTGGACTAGGAGTCAACACTTCTGTCATAGAGATACATCACAATATATGATATAATCATCCAACATGTTATAGTGTTAAAATAGACTACGAACCGACTTGATGACTTACATCTCTCCTCGAATGAACCAACTTCATACAAGTAATTCATCTGTTATATTATGCTCACTATATATGCATGTCAAACAGAATTAATAAACTTTTATTAAATTCAAAATGTCGTAAACATTGTTTTTAGGGGCCTTACCCGAACAATCTCCCACTTGCACTACAAACAATGAAAACTTTCCCTTAACCCCATTCCATGGATATGCGAATCAAAAGCCTTCCATAGAAGTGCTTTGGTAAAAGGATTTGCCATGTTATGTGTAGATGTTTTCTTGGTGACATTGATGTCACCCTTACTAACATAATGTCTAACGATATTGTATCTCCTGATGCAGACTTACTCTCATCAGCATCTGCCTGAAAATCTAAATCAGTATAACTAATTGCTACTAATTCATCTCTACCGTATGCCTGCAGATACACTTTGGTTCTCTGAAGACGCTTCAAAATGTGCTTAACCGCTATCTAATGTGGATTGCCTGGGTTGGATTAATGCCTGCTAACCATTTCTACTACAAAACAAATATCTGGTCTGGTCATTAACATTGTATACATGAGACTACCCACAGCTTAGGCATAGAGCACCTTCTCCATTCCTTTCACCTCATCATGTGTCTTGAGACACTGATCCTTAGAAAGGTGAATTCCATGTCTGAAAGGCAGTAGTCCTTTCTTCAAATTCTGCATGTAAAACATTTTCTGTATTCTATCTATGTAGGTTATTTGAGATAATCCTATCATCCCAGACTTCCCGTTTCTCAAAAGTTTGATGCCTAGGATGTAACTTGCTTATCCCAAATCTTTCATACTAAAAATGATTAGATAACCAAATTTTGACTGAGGATAATGCTCCTACATCATTCCCAATGATTAAGATGTCTTCAACATACAATACCAGAAATACTACTTGTTCCTTCCTTATCCTCTTGCAAACACAAGCTTCATCAGGATGTTGATCAAAACCAAGGGACTTGATTACCTGGTCAAAACTAATGTTTTAGCTACGAGATGCTTCTTAATAGTTTAAAGGATCCATGTTCGACTCTTCAGGGACAACTTGGAAAGCTTTTCCTAACATTACAAACTTTTTGTATTTGTCAGGAAATCTCCTAATTCTCCCACTATTACGAGGTTCTGGTGCATGAACTAGTTCAACCGGAGGGTTTGGCTGAACCGGTTGTTTAGGTTGAGCTGGTTCATCTGTAGGAACCGGTCTGGATCAACCGCAAGTTCTTGCTGATCAGGTAAGTGTTGGTCTATCAGTGCGGGTTGAACCGGTAGATCAGGCTAAACCAGGGTTTCTTGCTGTTCTTGAACCTGTGCTAGATTAGGTGTATTCCTAGATAATCTAGATGCTTCCACTGCGCCTTTACCACCGGAACTCACCTCATATTGGTAAGTATCATTTCGTAGGTGGTTAGATTGCATTAGAACTTAGTATAACCAGCTAGAATGAACCTAGATCATTAGAACATCATTAACGGCCATTTTCACTGCTTTAGCAAGCTAGTATCGATACTACTCTAAGGGAGTATCGATACACCCCTTAATTTATTGACAACAGAGTTTAGACTAGTATCGATACTACCTAAATGGAGTATCAATACTAGCGGCCCAGAACCCTCTTTTCTAGGCTACGGGGGTCTAAGTTGTGCGAGTTTTGTGTTTACGGTTCTTATGCCCTTTTTGGTCATTTGTCTCAACTAACCTAGGTTTTGTCTCCTGTCCATAAATAGGACTGAGACAAACATTCTAGGTTAACTAAGAAGGAAGAAGAAAGAGTTTCTAGAGTTTTAAGAGAATAAGGGATATTCAAGAAACTATTTTTGTGTCATCTTCTCCATGGTTGATCCTTCCAAGCTTTTGTGAGGAGAGGATCCTTTCCTTCTAGAGAGTTGTTCTAAACTGACTCTTCTTAAATCTTCATTATAGCTAGAACATTTTAGGACATCCATCTAGCATGAAGATCTAGTAGGGCTTAGGAACACAAACTTTCCTGCATTTTTACAGTCGTCGGTGGAGTTCCGGTGAGGTCGTCGGCGGAGCTCCGACGAGCTGCAAACTTGATAGGGTTTAAGTGAAGCTTGTAGATTTAAGCACACAAGTGTGAGACTTGGTGTATTCTGATTTGGAGGCACACACACACCATTGAAGAGGCGGTTCGTGGATTCAAGTCGTGAAGAAAGACCAGTCAAGCTTTGCACGAGGGGATTCGTGTTGTCGATGTGAACGGTTGTAAGAATTCTTATAACTCTTAGTAGTAATTTCTGGACTAGGTCCCGGGGTTTTTTCCGTTTAGTTTTTCCCCGTCAACAAAAATCATTTGTTTCAATTATCTACATGTAAATGATTTTTGTACAAGATTGAAATATTTTATTGTCTCTAAATTCCGCATTTGAGAATTGAATAAGTCAATACTTGTTTGTTTCAATTTCTTATCATTAAGCTTTCATTGTGTATTAAGTTTTAAATTGGTAGATATTGATCCCGCTTCCATATACACCTTGGAATAGCTGATATTTCAATTATTATCAGAGCATATAGTTCACTACTTAAGGCTTTACACCCCGGTGCGATCCTTATAGCGAAATATGGAAGGAGGTTCTATGAACAAACTTCCATTGTTCAACAGTAGTAATTATGCTTATTGGAAAGTATGCATGAGAGCCTTCCTAAGCTCTATAGATGAAAGAGTTTGGATGGCTGTAGAAGATGGTTGGTCCCCTCCAACCATAACCGCCATAATTGATGGTGTTACCATGACTAAACCTAAAGTTAGGAGTGTCTGGACCGAAGTCGAAATCGACAAAGCCACCTATAACAACAAAGGTCTAAATGCCATATTCAATGTTGTAACCAGTCGATGAGTTTCGAAGCATTTCAAATAGCCTTGTAGCAAAGGAGACATTGACAAAACTAGAAGTCACTCATGAGGATACCCGGACTGTCAAGATTGCAAAATTGCAAATGCTTACATCTCAATTTAAAAATCTTTGTATGGAAGAATATGAAACCTTCAATGAGTTTTACAGCAAACTCGGTGAGATAGTGAATAACACATTTGCCCTAAGAGAGACCATTTCAAATTCCAAGATAGTCCGCAAGGTGCTGAGATCTATCCCCGGGAGGTTTGAGGTCAAAGTTACAGCTATTGAGGAGAGTAAAGATATTGATGCTCTTCTCCCTAAGGAACTTGCAGGTAATCTCAAGACATTTGAATCAAACTTTCGATCATCCAAGAAGCCAAAGAACATTGCTTTCAAGGCTTCCAAAAAAGTGGTAAGCAAGGATGACAAATCCTCGGATAACTCTAGTGATGAGGAAATAACTCTTCTTTCCAGGCTGTTCAAGAAGTACTTAAAGAAGAAATGAGGATTTCAGAAATTTAACAAGTACAATCATTCCTCCTCTAAGTCTAAACCTCATGAGAATGTCAAGTCATTTGACAAGAAATTTGAGAAGAAGAAGGGTGATGAGATTCAATGCTACAAATATAGTGAGTTTGGCCATATGGCAAGCATTTGTCCGAACAAAGGAAGCTCAAACCACTCAAAGGGCAAGAAAGTAATAAATGTCCCTTTCGATGATTCTTCATCGAATTTCAGATCCTCTCAAGAGAGTGAAGAAGAGACGAGACAAAATTACGTCGCCTTTACTACCTCTCTAAAGTCGTCACGAGAACAAGGTGACAACAAAGAAGACATATCCAATCAATCCTCTAGTGGTGATGACATGAGTGAAGAGGAACTCCAAGAAGAACAACCGTTCTCAAGAATGTTGGAGAATAATAAGTACCTTTCAAGGACCAATAAGGAACTTCAAATGAAGGTCACATGCCTTGAGGTGGAAAAGAACAACTTGATTCTTCAAATGAATGAGGTCTCCAAGTAAGTATCTGAAGACATAAAAATCCTTGAAGAAAAAGAGAAAGAAATTTAGGTCCTCAAGAGTGAACTTGGGATGGCAAACAGGAGAGTTATATCTCTCCTTGATGAGATAAAAGGGGTAAAGAAAGAGCTGAGTAAGTCAAAAGAGATATTGATGAAGTTCAACCACGGGTCAAACAATCTAGTGTCAATGTTGAAAGGGCAAAGAACTCGGGTGACAAAAAGAAACTCGGGTTTGATATTCGCAATGATGCTAGTACATCAACCTCAACAACCTTTGTGAAAGCTAAGACCCTACCGTCAAAGGGGAGTTGTTGAACAAGCACCAAGGACAGATGTCACGTCTCAAGTTAAGACAAGAGATGATAGGAGATCACCTAAATTGATCCCCACATGCTCCTATTGTGGATTTCAAGGTCACTTGCAAAGTACCTGCAAGTTTTACTTGGATGACCTCCACCACTTTCAAAGATTATGGGAGATGCTAAAGAAGTTTAAACGACTTAAAGAAAAAGCAAAAGCCTTAACAAGAGAGATTAGAAGACTAAAAAATCCCAATTTTGGTAATAACAAATATGGTAAGAGACCATATATGAAGAAGAAAAGTAAACAAGCAAGCACACCTAAGCCAAAGGATGCATCTCCTAAGAAGAATGAAAAATGGGTTTCGGTGAAGAAAAATGGTGAAACCAAAGCTTTGGTGGCACTCATTGCATATAAAGCCAGCACATCGGATTTGTTTCTAGATAGTGGTTGCAGCCAACAAATGACCGGAGATAAAGAATGCTTCTCACATCTTGAGAATTTCTCTGGTGGGAACGCTAACTTTGGAGATAGGAGCACAACTAAGGTAACCGGGAAATGAACAATCAATCTTCGTGAAATTCCAGAGATTCATGACATATTGTACGTCGAAGGTATGCATGCCAATCTCTTAAGTAATAGTCAAATTTGTGACTCTAACTATTCGGTTACTTTTAGCTCTCAAAAGTGCATCATTAAAGATCCGAATAGGTTAGAAAGTATACATAGGAAGAGAACTTCCAGCAACTGCTACATGGTTGATACATCATCTAAATTGTTGTGTAATCTGACCAAGTTGGACACCACACTTCTATGGCACCAAAGATTGGGTTATGTTAACTTTAAGGACCTTGCTAAGTTAACCAACAAAGAAGTTGTAAGAGGTGTTCCAAAACTATGTAAAGAGGTTGATGGCAAGTGCGGAGCGTGTTTAGTGGGAAAGCAAACACGAAGCTCACACAAAGGCTCGAAAGATATTCTCACGAGCAAACCTCTTTAAGTGATTCATATAGACCTCATGGGTCCAATGAGAACTCAGACCATGGAGGTACTAGCTACATTTTAGTTATGGTCAATGATTTCTCTAGGTTCACTTAGGTGGCTTTGCTCCGAGAGAAATCCGATACTTTTGATGAATTTTTTGTTACTGCGTAGGGAATTCAAAATGAACAAGAAAGAAAGATCAAAAGAATTCAAAGTGATCGAGGTACAAAATTCTATAACACCAAAGTTAAAGATTATTATGGTAAATATGGAATCAAGAATGAATTCTCGGCACTAATCACTCCTCAACAAAATGGGGTTGCCGAAAGAAAGAACTATGTCATTCAAGAAATGGAAAGAGTACTCCTTCATAGCAAAGGCCTAGCTCAAAGGTTTTGTGGAGAAGCTGTTTCCACAGCATGTTACCTCGTAAAGTTTACATGAGGACCAAGACCCTAAATACTCCTTATGAACTATGGTATGGGAAGAAACCGAATCTGAACTATCATCAGATTTTCGGAAACACATGCTACATATTGAGAGACCATGAGCATCTAGGAAAGTTTGATGCAAAAAGTGATGAAGACATCTTCTTAGGGTATGCTCTGAACAACAGAGCTTATCGAGTCTACAACAAGAGAACATAATCAATGATGGAGTCCATCAATGTTGTTGAAAGGTCCATGTTTTATGTTTGTCGAATTTCGTGTCAAAGGTAAACTCAAGATGGTCAATGTAACTTGAGTTAGAGTCTAGTGAGTCTAGGTTCACTTCGGTTGAAAGAGAAGAAATCTACAAAGACTCCGAAGAACTCAACTCACCACCGGAAGACATCCTAGGATGGTAAGTGACTTAGAACACTAAGTACCATAGGTGGTTAGATTGCTAAGAGTGTTTCCCACACTGTTTACTCTTGATAAAATGTGTTTTAAAAGATAAATTTTTAATCTGGACAGTGTTGGTTTCGAAACCAAGAAG
>MVGT01002008.1:57940-115264 GCA_002174775.1 Macleaya cordata | reverse complement strand
TGAGATTGAAACATTCGATTCTTGTTCTTAATTCCGCATATTGAGAATCGAATAAGTCAATACTCCTATTAGAGATTTTTGTTGTACTCTTATCACCTTAGTAATTTTTTAGGTGATTGTGTGATCCTTCACCCTAGTCACATTGACATACGGTTAAATTCATTAACCGTAGGGTGAAATTAGACTTTCAGTTGTAATTGATGACATGGGTTCAAGATCTGAAGATCTAAATAATAAGGTGTTACCTCCAAAAAGGTTGGCAAAAGGGAAGTCTTCCAACATTTAAGAGGAAGTTGTTCCAAATTCCGATGAATCCCAAGGAGCCACTCACAGTGATGAGATAAATAAGGAATCAAGTGAAGTGATTCTGAAAACAACCAGGTGTCTCCAATACTCAACATCCCAAGTGGGCTAGGAGTCATACCGAAGAGAATATCATTGGGGACGAAACCACCAGAGTTAGAACGAGAAGACAAGTCAAAAATATTGTCAATTATGTGTGTTACCTCATTGATTTCGAACCAACAAAGGTCTTTGATGCCTTTCAGGACGAGAGTTGGATCGAAGTAATGCAAGAACTCAACCAATTCTCATGTCAAGACGTTTGGGTTCTTGTACCAAGGCAAAAGGACATCAATGTCATTGGCACCAAATGGATATTCAAGAACAAATCTAACGAATATGTTACGGTGATTCGAAACAAGGATAGATTAGTTGCCCAAGGGTACAGTCAAATTAAAGGTGTTGACTTTGATGAAACCCTCACACCAGTTGCTCGATTGGAATCCATAAGACTCATGATGGGATTTGCATGTATATCAAATGGATGTCAAGACAGCATTTCTAAATGGAATCTTTCAAGAAGAAGTCTATGTAAAACAACCAAAGTGGTTTGAAGATCCACATCACTCGGATCATGTGTATCGTCTCAAAAAGGCATTGTATGATTTGAAGCAAGCCCCAAGGGCATGGCATGATCGACTCACCTCATTCCTGCTAAAAAAACTCAAGAGGGGGAGCCGATAAAGCATTGTTCATTTGGTGGTTAAATGAAGATGTGCTCATGGCACAAATATATGTGGATGACATTATGTTTGGTTCAACTACCTAGAAGGAAGCTGATTCATTTGCTAAACTTATGAGCAAGGAGCTTGAGATAAGTATGGTTGGCGAACTTACTTTCTTTCTTCGGTTACAGGTCAAGCAAACTCATGATGGAATGTTTGTGTCACAAACCAAATATGCAAAGAACTTAGTGAAGATGTTTGGTTTGGAATCTGCCATGGTTTCCCGCACACCCATGTGTACCACCAAGAAGCTGTGAAAAGACGAATTTGGTAAAGGAGTTGACCAAAAGACTTATCGAAGCATAATAGGAAGACTCCTCTACCTCACTACAAGTAGACCGGATATATCTTTCAGCGTAGGAGCTTGTGCCGATTATCAATCAAAATTGAAAGAGTCACACTTAAAAGCTATAAAACGCATCATCCGATATGTCAAGGAACTCTTAGATATGGGTTATGGTATACCAAGGATACCAACTCTGAAATATGTGCTTGCTCTGATGCAGATTGGGCTGGAAATGTGGATGTTAGGAAGAGTACTTCAAGAAGATGCTACTACCTTGGACTCAACCTTGTAGCATGGCAAAGTAAGAAGTATAACTCTCAATCCCTCTCCACTGCCGAGGCTGAATACATCGTCGTAGGTTCGTGCTGCACTCAATTACTTTGGATGAAACAAATGCTTAGTGATTATGGTTTTGAACATGACACTATGATAGTTTACTGTGATAACATTAGTTTTATTGACATTACCAAGAATCATATACAACACTTTAGAACTAAGCACATAGACATTAGGCTTCACTTTATTCGTGACCTTGTCGAAGAAAAGGTAATTCGCCTTGAGCATGTGCCTACTGAGAAACAACTTGCGGACATACTCACCAAGACCTTAGACTCCTTGACCTTTAAAAATCTTAGGAGGGCTATTGGTGTAGTCTCCATGACGTAAGCTCACTGCTTTCACTCTCCTACCTTTATTCTTTCTCTCTCTCATTCTCGAGGTATAGGTAGTTGAGTGTGTGGTTCCTAATTTGCATTGCATTCTAGGTGGCTTAGGGTAGTTCTTCACGATCTTTGAAAACTTTCTATGTTTTCTTTTATATGTTTTCTCGTACGACATCTCTTGTATGCATACTGTGTGAGGTCTTTATTTAGTCTCGACCTGTGTGAAAGCTCTTGTGATCCCTCTGTATGTGTCGTGACTATGTTAGATGGCTCTTGACCACTAGCCATTGAGATTTTGAACACTTGGATTTGTTGAATATCTTTGATATGTGGAATTTGAGATTACAAGTTACTTGCTTCACTGAGTTCATTCGAATCATCCTGAACGTGTGATTGTATCTCTTGCATGATTGAATGTGTTTGAATTGATCCTAGTCTGTATGTTCGTTATGTCTCTCGAACTATTTTGAACCAAACTAGTATGAACGAGCTCTCCTAGCAGATGTGCCTTATTAGTAATTCTTTTCTGCTATACACCTCAAGAGTGAGTTCTCAGAAAAGATTTTGAACTCGGTGTACCACCTAAAGAGTAAGCTCTCGTAAAATATTTTGAGCTTGGTGGAGCCGCCTAAAGAGTAAGCTCTCGTAAAAAAATTTGAGCTTGGTGGCAAGTTAGTTCATAGTGTAACCACATGGCAAGTTTCGGTGCCTTGAGAGCAAATCAATAATGAACTCTCGGGTAGCCTTGATGAGTCATGATACATGCTCTTGGGCTAGTTGTATTCTAAAATACACCCTCATGGTAAAGCCCTAACATGTTGGTCTCGATCTACTTAATGTGCATTGTTATTCGTCCTCCATTCTAGTGTGGTTTCGAATAGTGAAGAGATAGTAGAATCTTAATGTTTTATCAACTTTCGAGGATCCTGTCACATTTTGGGACATCATCACATGTACTCTCACTTGTTTCTTTGCCCGATGAACTTAGTTACCAACTCACACTTGTGTTTTCATTGTTTACGGTTGAAAATATTTTTAAAAACTAGTGAATTACAAAGACTTATGACCCTGCACCTTGTTGCTTATCTAGATGGTTGTGTCTTACGAGTTCGTTCATTTGGGTAGAGCATGCATGATTGGGATTAGATTTGTCCATATTCCTGTAAAGAACTTGTCTTTAAAAGAAAAAATTTGCATTTGTATCCTTTCGGCTGAGTCTGTTAGGTAAAAATTAAGAAAATACAGTATCTTTTAGAAACTCCCAACTAGTATCGATACCCCACATAGGAGTATCGATACTACTTATCGTTGGAATCGACTTTATAAGGAGTATCGATACTGGGCATCCTTGGAATCAGGGTAATTAGGAGTATCGATACTCCAAACAGGAGTACCGATATTGGGCATCCCTGGAATCAGGATAATTTAGAGTATTAATACTCTAGGCGTCCCCTGGAGTTTGTTTCAGTAGGAGTATCGATACTCCAAACAGGAGTATCGATACTACTTATTTGTGCGTCCTCGATCAACCTCAATTTTTGTGCAACTTGAGGGCCTCTTATATGTAAGTATCGATTCTTTCTCATTTACTTGGTGCATTCTTAGGGTTTTCAGAAGATAGAGAGAGATAGAGAGAGAAGTTTACTTCAAGGTGGGCTCCAAGATCTTCATCTTCTTCATCATTTTGGGCATTTTCTTCCATTCCTCTCTGAATCTCTCCGTGGACCTTCATCTAGGGTAAGTTTCTCACTATTTTTCTCAACTTTTTGTTGGTGAAACTCTTGTGTGTGCCCTAGATTTCATTTTCTTCCTTGTAGGTGTGATTTATGCCCTAGTTTATTACTCTCCTCCTCTTGGTTATGTTTTAGACTCTATATCTTTGCTCATTCCTTGTGCCTGTGACTGTTGTGATTCATTCTTTGCCATATCTTTAGACTCTTATTATTTATCAATTTTTTTTAAATCTCCATGACCGGTGGCAACAAGGGAAAGCAGCCAGCTACTTCCACTTCCACCTCCGCCAACCCTGAAGGAAAGGGTGTGGCTCGACAATGGTCCCCCACAATTTGTTTGGAGACCGGAGAGAAATTCTACTCCGCTACTTGCTTGAAGGACTACAACAAAACTTTCTCAAAACATTCCCTCATTATAGAGCATAAGGTAAAGTACGGTCGTCGTGCTTTTCTTGAAATTTATGAGATTATGCATATGCTTCATAGTGTAAACCTACTAGAAGGTGAGGGAACTGCTTATCCTAGGCTTGGTCGTTTGTTTTATTCCAATATGCATGATCTTGACTTTGAAGGTTGTTCCTTCAAAACCTATGTGATGGGTAAGATTATTACCATTACTCCGGAGATGATCTATGCAATTTGTAAGATTAAAGCTATAGCTGTCCCATCGTGTTTCCCCCTCCGAGTAACCGTGAGGAACCAATAGTTCCTTCCCAAGACCAAATCTCATGTACTCTCATGGGTGTTATCCATCCTTGGACTCGGGATAACAAGTTTCCTTCGAAACATGTTCTGTTTCGTTGGCGTCTTCTTGCCATCAGCACAGTATATAACTGGTATCCCACGGGTGGGAACAAGAGTGATATCACTCCTCTTATGGGTGAATTCCTGATCCATATGATCAATCATTCTCCATTCGACTTTGCCAATTTCATTATTTGCCAAATGATCCTTCTCTCACAGTATAAAGGGAATCGGTCTTTAATTTTTCCTAAACTCATTAGTCGTATCCAAGTTTTCAGTGGTTTGGTTATTCCTGCGACTGAACTGATTCAAAAAGAGAAACACATTATTGATGCGTCTACCTTGAAAAAGAGTACATCTCATCTTGATCTAGATGCTCCTACTCCCATTCCTGATCCTACTGTAGCAAATGATCCTGAAGCGGTTCGAAGTGCTTGGGAACAAGGTGTAATAAGCATCCTCCTTCAGTTGCGTGAGGCTTCCTTGAATATATGCAATGCTAATATGCATACGGTTTTGGGGAAAATGATACCCATTGTAAACTACTACGCAGCGGCTCACGATCTTCCTCTTGTCGAGCCTTTCGTGGGTGCTTTTCCAGTTGATGCCGATGATGATGATGATGATGCTGATGATCATAATGATCCTGCAGTTCCTTCAGCGATAAGAGTGTTCATGAGCTTCCTAAACACCATATCTAGATTTCTTTTCCAATCCACAAAATTTGGTCCGGTTAATTAATTCTTTTTCAGAATAATGTGTAACGAGCTGAAACTCGATATTTATTAACATGCAATTAAAACAAAAATAAACTACAGTGAGATAAAATGTATTTGAAAAACTTTTGTTTATAGCAATTCCCTCTAATTACTATAAATATCGGATAACTGATTGTGTATATATACATCAATCCTTGGGGATATCTATATGTATACCAAAATAGTTGAAATCACATCTCATTCAAAAAAGCTTATCTTGACATCTAATGTCAAAGTTATTTTCGACATCCGATTTTATTTTGACCCCTAAATCAATGATAAATCATCGTTCCTTAGGGAAGCATTCTTTATTTATTATTTAGTTAAGTGTGATCCATCATCTCAGTTCAGAATGTTATAATAATAGAAACAGTCCCCTTTGGGAGATCTCTTTCTATACTCTAATCCGAGTACCATGCCATTATAGCAATCCAAGCCAATAACCTGCTAGGTTGTACTATTCCTAGGGGCATTAGATCCCTAGCCTTATTCTTAGACCGATGGTGGAGGGTTGCGGAATTGTGTTTCCATGAACACAGCCCCTCTCCCACTTAATTAATTAGAATGAGGGATATTTTTGAAATAATGTATCTCACTAAACTTACATCATATGGATTTAGTTAATAATACATCTAAATTTATGATTGATTAATATATAACCAACTTACAATTTTCAGAAACTCTTTCTCAAAGGTTTCCAAAAGTAAGTACCTACATTAGAATCACATTGCATTAGGTACTAAGTCACAAATCACTGAAAAATACCTAAAAATATTTTTAAATTTTCAGTCTGGCGAAAACTCCCAAAAATATGTATCTAGGTCCAGGTGGGACTTACAAGCACTGAACTAAAGAAAACAGAAGAGAACCGGCTCAAAAACCCAAGAAAAGGGCATGAGCCTGTCCGGTTCAGCTCCTGGTTCGGTCCGGGTCAGACCGGATCAGGTCTGAACCGAACACAACAGACCAACTGACATGGCCTAACCCAAGTCAGACCGTTCCAGCTCGTCTGACTCAGACCGAGTCAGACCTGGTCGGGTCCGGGTCTGGTCAGTAGGTCCGGCATGGGTCGGGTTACCGGGTCAATGGGTCGAGTTAACGGGTTGGTTAACGGGTTGGTGGGTTAGTTTGCGGGCCGCATTAGGGTAAGACGGGCTGACCAACCCTATGCCCTAACCTTACAGTACCGGGCTTGGTCTAACCCAGCCCATTAGTTTAAATCAAAACCTAAAATCTAAACTAACCTATTAACCCCACAAGCCCAACCGTACCCATTAACTAGTTTCCAGAACAAAACAATATGTTTTGTACCCTTTTAGAAACATACCTTTTTAACTAAAAAAACCTCTTTTTCTTATTTAAAATAAATAAATATATTGTAACTAAAAGTTTCTACAGTCCAATTTTAGAAAATAAATTTTATTCCAAATAAAACCCTTTTTTATTTTGGAAACTAACCCTTTTCCTTTTTGTGACACAAACTAGTACCTATCAAGAATTAAAAATTCTAATGCAATTAAATCCTAAAACTAATTTAATTTATATATCAATCAATCAACCACAATTCTAACAATTAAAATTATGGATCAACTTTTATTAATTAATATGTTCCCAATCAATTTGTGATCAATTGGGATTATACTAATTTAGAGCCTTTTAAGGTTTTAATTATTGAATCTCATTAAATAAAATAACTAGGGTTTTCAAAACCAAAAATTCATCCTAAAGGTGCCGCAGGCTTCTTCTCCTTGTTTTTCAATTTTCTCCATCTTGATCTCCATCAAAAATAAGAAAACCTAAAGAACTAACTTTTCATCCATCCTATACCTTTTATGCAAAGGTGTACATCAAATCTAATTTAAAAAGAATAAAATAAATAGGCAAGGGAAACCAAGAACTTAGTTTCTTGCCCTTTACATGCCTCAAATATCCTATACATTAAACTAGAACATCCATGCACACACATAAAATCATAACTAATAATTAAAGAATTTAATCTAGGTCAATTGATCTGTGATTTGCACAAAATAAAATAGACCCATTAACTAGATTAGACGTGGCTCTGATACCATTGTTGGGAATCAATTATAACAATTAAAAATGCTACAGAAAAATAAGGGTTTAAAAACATTAATCGATACCTAATCAAACGTCAAACCGTTAATGGGATCTAAACAGAGAAGGATGTAAATCATACCTTTGAAGCGTGAACTGTAACTCTAAAGCCAAGTTATCAGATGATGAGGACCCCGCGAACAGATCCACCGAATCGGATCGTCGATCTTGCACTTCAGTTGATGAGAAAACTACTAAAAACTTAAACCGAAAACCCAAAAACTCTGCTGGAGTATTTTGGGTATATCTTTCTGCTCGTTAATTCTTTTCGCCTATTCTTTGCTATGTAGAGAAAATTTAATTTTCTACAATGTTTCCAGATATAGCCGACCTTTAATTCTTCTCCGAAATGCCTCAAAAATTGACTTCTTCTTCCGGTGGGATTTTGTTACGAATTTTGGAAACCCAACACCTAGGGTTTTTTTCTTCTCTCAACTTGAAGTAATTAAAACACACACCAAAAGGGTAGGGGAGAGGGTGATGTTTTTCTCTTGTGCGGGTAGAGTAGGACACCCTCTCTATTTATAATAGAGAGATCCCCAATTCCTTTTAGATGCTAAGGCTAATTAGGTCTTGTTGGGTCCCACACTTTTAAGATTTTAAATATTTAAAATTCTAAACTTAGTGTCTCACACAAAATAGAATTTAAATATTTTAATTACAAATAACTCCACCTAATATTTGCAACTGAACTCTCATAAAGTGTAGATATTATAAAAGAACCCATCCTCTGTTATTACTGCAATTAAGTCCCTCCACTATTTTCCAACGTTCATAAATGTCCTTCGCTTTATATTTCTTTACTTGTCAGTGCCTAGGGTGAATTTACATATTTTTACCATGACCATCACCTATGCATTAACTCCTTATTATCTAAAAAATCTCCTAAACAATTTAGGAGACCACTGGCCAGTCGAGATCATCAGAACCTGCAAAGTGATTCAGGTGAACGTCATTTCATTTGGACTCCTTATTGAACTAACTTATTCCTACTATGGAATAAATGACCATCCATCTTATTCAGAATATTGGATCACATTTTCGTTTTTGACCTCACTGTATTATAAAACAAAAAAGTCACTACTCTCATGTAAGTTATATGTTAATTATCAGGATTAAGAACCAATTACAATAACAATAATTGTTATAATTATTTATTATTAACTGACATTAAATAATAATAATCACACTTTGACCTGTTCAATATAATTTGATTACATCAACATATTGGACTAAGAGTCAACACTCCTGTGATAGATATACATTATAATATATGATATAATCATCCAACATGTTATAGTCTTAAAATAGACTACGAACCAAATTGGTGAATTACATCTCTCCTTAAATGAACCAACTTCATACAAGTGATTCATCTATTATGTTATACTTACTATATATGCATATTAAACAGAATTAATAAACTTTTATTACATTTAAAATGTCATAAACATTATTTTTAGGGCATAACCTCAACAATCTCCCACTTGCACTACAAACAATGGAAACTTTTCCATAACCCCATTTCATGGATTTGTGAATGCCTTCCGTGGAAGTGCTTTGGTAAAGGGATCTGCCATATTATCTGCAGATGCTTTCTAGGTGACATTGATGTCACCCTTACTAACATAATGTTCGACGGCATTGTATCTCCTGATGTAGACTTACTCTCATCAGCATCTGCCTGAAATTCTAAATCAGTATAACCGATTGCTACTAGGTCATCTCTACCGTATGCCCGCACATACTCTTTGGTTCTCCGAAGATACTTCAAAATGTGCTTAACCGCTATCCAATGTGGATTACCTGGCTTGGATTGATGCCTGCTAACCATTCCTACTACAGAACAAATATTTGGTCTGGTCATTAACATTGCATACATGAGACTACCCACAGCTTAGGCATAGAACACTTTCTCCATTCTTTTTACCTCATCATGTGTCTTAAGACACTGATTCTTAGAAAGGTGAATTCCATGTCTGAAAGGCAGTAGTCCTTTCTTGGAATTCTGCATGTAAAACTTTTCCAGTTTTTTGTCTATGTAGGTTACTTGAGATAATCCTATCATCCTAGACTTCTGATTTCTTAGAAGTTTGATGCCTAGGATGTAACTGGCTTATCCCAAGTCTTTCATACTAAAAATGATTAGATAACCAAATTTTTACTGAGGATAATGCTCCTACATCATTCCCAATGATTAGGATGTCATCAACATATAATACCAGAAACACTATTTGTTCCTTCCTTATCCTTTTGCAAACATAAGCTTCATCAGGATGTTGATCAAAACCAAGGGACTTGATTGCCTGATCAAAACAGATGTTCAATCTTCGAGATGCTTCTTAATAGTTTAAAGGATCCGTGTTCGGCTCCTCAGGGACAACTTGGAAAGCTTTTCCAAACATTACAAACTTTTTGTATTTGTCAGGAAATCTCCTAATTCTCCAACTATTACGAGGCTCTGGTGCTGGAACTAGTTCAACCGGAGGGTTTGGTTGAACCAGTTGTTCAGGTTGAGCTGGTTCATCTGCAGGAACCAGCGGTTCTTGCTGATCAGGTAAATGTTGGTCTATCGGTTCAGGTTGAACCAATAGATCAGGTTGAACCTGAGTTTCTTGCCCTTCCTGAACTTGTGCTAGATTAGGTGCACCTTTTATTTCGGTATGTATATTCTTGGATAATCTAGATGCTTTCACTGCGCCTCTATAAGATTGCTGAGTCATGGGCAGAGATATGGTTTGATCCATAAACATGGGCAGACTATACGTACCCATACTCAAAGGAAGTGAGTTAGAAGTTTGTCTAACTCCCACTGTCGGTGTATCTTCCATCTCTTTAAGCATGACTTTACTCTGAGGCTTATGATCCATAATGTGATCCTCTTCTAAGAAGATCGCATTTGCACTTAAGAACACCTTCGGTTATCTAGGATTATAGAACAGATATGCTCTCGTTCCTTTTGGATAGCCTACAAACACGCATACTTCCGACTTCGATTCCATCTTGCCTGACTTTCTTTTCAGCACGTGTGCTGGACAACCCCACAAATGGAGATGTTGCAAACTTGGTTTGTTACCTGTCCATAGCTTTCTGGGTGTCATAGGAACTGCCTTGTTAGGAACTAAGTTTAGTATATATGTTGTCGTTTCCAAGGCATATCCCCAAAATGAAATGGGTAAGGAGGTATAACTCATCATGGACCTTACCATTTCTAGTAAAGTCATATTTCTTCTTTCTGCATACCATTTTATTGTGGTGTGCCTGGTGCAGTGAGCTGAGGAACGATTCTATGCTCCACTAAGTATGCATCAAATAGGTTTGAGAGATACTCGCCTCCTCGATCATATCGAAGAACTTTCAATCTCTTATCTGTTTGGTTTTCGACCTCAGGCTTGAATTCTTTGAACTTTTCAAAAGATTCAGACTTATGATGTATAAGTTAGATGTAGCCGTATCTAGAGTAGTCATCAGTGAATGTGATGAAATACTCATAGCTACCTCTAGCTTTAACATCCATTGGTCCACATAGGTCCGTGTGCACCAATTCTAATATTTGTTTGGCTCTTATACCTTTCCTAGAAAAGAATCTCTTGGTCATTTTTCTTTCCAGACAGGACTCACAAAGTGTCCATAGTTCATTGTCCAATGAGCCCAAGGGCCCATTTTGAACCAATCTTTTGATCCTGTTTAGGTTAATATGCCCAAGTCTAAGATGCCATAAATATGTAGAATTTATTGAAGGTGCCTTCCTTTTAAAAGAAGGAAACTGAGTCATAACTTCCTTGTTGTAAGCAGAGGGTATGATAGGAGAAACTAAATATAGACCATCAATTAATGTGCCAGAAGCTTTAATAAAACTACCTTTATTAATAAAAACCTTGGTGGAATCAAACTTCACTGTTAAACTGACTCTAGTGAGATATGAAACTGAAAGAAGGTTCCGCCGAATATCCGGCACATAAAGACAATCTTTTAAAACTAAAGTACTATTCTCTCTATCAGTACCACTAGTAAGAAAACGGACGTGTCCGATGGCTACGGCTGCTCCTCTTGCCTCCGATTCAGATTCAAGTAGATTTCCCCATCATTAAGCTGTCTAGTTATCTGGAACCCCTGCAATGAATTGCATACATGATTAGTGGCTCCAGAATCAATGCACCAGGAGTCTGATGCATTATTGGCAATGTTTGCCTCGACAACAAATGATTGAAATATACCAGGAAGTTTTTTCTTTACAAGAAACTCTTCCGCCACCGCTAATTGATTCATCATCTCGAGAAAAGATGATGTCATCCTGTTCATGTTGAAGTTCAACTTGAACTGAGAGAAGGAAGGCGATAAAGATGCAAGAATAACGTCCTCCTTGAACCCGTGGTCAAGTACGGATCCAAGGGACTTGAGTTCGTAAAACAGACTCATCATAATGAGCATCTGATCTCGAACTGCAGTTCCTTCAGCGATAAGAGTGCTCATGAGCTTCCTAAACACTATCTAGATTTCTTTTCCAATCCACAAAATTTGGTCTGGTTAATTGATTCTTTTTCAGTTAATGTGTAACGAGCTGAAACTCGACATTTATTAACATGCAATTAAAACAAAAATAAACTACAGTGAGATAAAATGTATTTGAAAAAATTTTATTTATAGCAATTCCCTCTAATTACCATAAATATCGGATAACTGATCTATATGGATACTAAAACAGTTGAAATCCCATCTCACCGATAAAAGCTAATCTTGAGATCTAATGTTAAAGTTGTTTTCGACATCAGATTTTGTTTTGACCCCTAAATCAATGATAAATCCTCGTTCCTTAGGGAAGCATTCTTTGTTCACTATTTAGTTAAGTGTGATCCATCATCTCAGTTCAGAATGCTAGAAGTAATAGAAACAGTCTTCTTTGGGAGATCTATTTCCATACTTTAGTCCGAGTACTGTGCCATTATAGCAATCCAAGCTAATAAGCTGCTAGGTTGTACTATTCCTTGGGGTATTAGACCCCTAACCTTAATCTTGGACTGATGGTGGAGGGTCGCGGAATTTGTCTATATGAACACAGTCCCTCTTTCACTTAATTAATTAGAATGAGGGATATTTTTGAAATAATATATCTCACTAAACTTACATCCCATGCATTTAGTTAATAATACATCTAAATAAGTGATTGATTAATATATAATCAACTTATAATTTCCAGAAATGTTTTCTCAAAGGTTTCTAAGAGTAAGTAGGTACTTTAGGATCACATTGCATTAGGTACTAGTCACAAATCATTGAAAAATACTTAAAAATATTTTTAAATTTTTAGTCTATCCCAAGAACCCCCAAAAATATGTATCTAGGTCCAGGTGGGACCCACATGCACTGAACCAAAGAAAACAGAAGAGAACCGGCTCAAAAATCTAAGAAAAGGGCCTGAACCGGTCTAGTTCAGCTCTTGGTTCGGTTCGGGTCAGACCGGATCAGGTCTGAACCGAACACAACAGACCATTTGACTTGGTCCGACCCAAGTCAGACCGTTCCAGCTCGTCTGACTTGGCTGAGTCAGACCGTTCTAGCTTGTCTGACTCAACTGAGTCAGACCTAGTCGGGTCTGTGGGTTGAGTTTTGGGTCGGGTCATGGGCCGGATTAACGGGTTGGCGGGTCAGTTTGTGGGTCGGGTTAGGGTCAGCGAGTTGGATCAGACGGGCTGATCAACCCTATGCCCTAACCTTCCATACCGGGCCTGGGCTCCTTAAGTTTTAAAGCCTGGTCAGGCTTTTAACTTAAGCCCATTTTCATATCTGTTTTGATTTGTTTTAAAACTGATTCCGGGCCTAACCTAATAAGCCCATTAGTTTCTTAAGACAAAACTGAAAACAAATTATTTTCACCAATCCTTATCCAAACCTTGTAAAGTTCTTTAGCTTTAGAATTTAACTGAACCGGGCTTGGTTTAACCAAGCCCATTAGTTTAAATCAAAACCTAAAATCTAAACTAACCTATTAACCCCACAAGCCCAACCGTACCCATTAACTAGTTTCCAAAACAAAACAGTATGTTTTGTATCCTTTTAGAAACATACCTTTTTAACTAAAAAAACCTCTTTTTTTTATTTAAAACAAATAAAATATTTAGCAACTAAAAGTTTCTAAAATCTAATTTTAGAAAATAAGTATTATTCCAAATAAAACCTTTTATTTTGGAAACTAACTATTTTCCTTTTTGTGACACAAACTAGTACCCATCAAGAATTTTTAAATGCAAGTAAATCCTAAAACCAATTGAATTTATATATCAATCAATCAACCACAATTCTAACAATTAAAATCATGGATCAACTTTTATTAATTATTATGTTCCCAATCAATTTGTGACCAATTGGGATCATACTAATTTAGAGCCTTTTAGGGTTTTAATTAATTTAGAGCCTCTCCTCCTTGTTCTTCAATTTTCTCCATCTTGATCTCTATCAAAAATAAAAAAACTTAAAGAACTAACTTTACATCCATCCTATACCTTTTGTGCAAAGGTGTACATCAAATCTAATTTAAAAAGAACAAAATAAATAGGCTAAGAAAACCAAGAACTTCGTTTCTTACCCTTTACATGCCTCCATATCCTATACATTAAACTAGAACATCCATGCACATACATAAAATCATAACCACTAATTAAAGAATTCAATCTAGGTCACTTGATCCTTGATTTGCACAAAATAAAATAGACCCATTAACTGGATTGGATGTGGCTCTGATACCACTGTCAGAAATCGACTATACCAGTTAAAAACGCGGCAAAAAATAAGGGCCTAGGGTGAATTTAGATATTTTGACCCTGACTATCACCTATGCATTAACTCCTTATGATCTAATAAATTTCCTAAACAATTTAGGAGACCACTGCATGGCCAGTCTAGATCATCAGAACCTGCAAAGTAATTTAGGTGAACGTCATTTCATGTGAACTCCTTATTGAACTAACTTATTCCTCCTACTATGGAATAAATGACCATCCATCTTACTCAAAATATTGGATCACCTTTTCGTTTCTGACCTCCCTGTATAGTAAAACAAAGCAGTCACTACTCTCATGTAAGTTATATGTTAATTCTCAGGATTAAAAACCAATTACAATAACAGTAATTGTTATGTTTATTATTAACTGACATTAAATAATAATAATCACGCTTTGACATGTTCAATGTAATTTGATTACATCAACATATTGGACTAGGAGTGAACATTTCTGTGATAGAGATACATCACAATATATGATATAATCATCCAACATGTCATAGTCTAAAAATAGACTACGAACCAACTTGATGAATTACATCTCTCCTTGAATGAACCAACTTCATATAAGTAATCATCCATTTTATATTATACTCACTATATATGCATGTTAAACCGAATTAATAAATTTTTATTAAATTCAAAATGTCGTAAACATTATTTTTAGGGCATAACCCCAACAATTAAGAGATCCATTTTTACATATTCCGCTAGAGTTGCCCTTATGGTGGATTATTCATGCTCTGGGAAATCTTTGTATCTCCGAATTATGAATTTATCCCACACTGAAGATTGGGTTACAACTATTCCTCATTTTGGAGAGAACTTGGCATCTCATTGGGAATGATTGTAACTTTAGTGATGCATCCTTATTGGAAGGAGCTCCGAAAGATTGATTTTAACGATTCGTGTCTGTTTTGTAAGCGAAACCTCCTCGTAGGTGGAGTTTTGACTCTTCTCTCTTTATTGGAAGGAGTTTTAAAATATGTTACCAGTTCGTGCCAATTTTGTAAATGAAACTTCCTTGTGGGCGGAGTTTTGGTGTTTCTCTCCTTATTGGAATGAGTTTTGAAAGATATTAACGATTCGTGCCGGTTTTGCTTGAATTCTCTCTCCGGACCCAAGTACTAACTAATTAATGATGTTCACAAAAAGTTGGAGGAGGTTGTTAAGAAGATCGAGGATACAGGCAAATATGTGAACAAGGACAGTTCTGGTGGATCGTGAGGCTACCACAGTGAGAAACTTGCAGTGGCTTTTGGGTTAATAAGCATACCTGTTTGGATGCCAATCCATGTTATGAAGAACCTTAGGGTCTGCATTGATTGTCACACTGTCATAAAGTTGATCTCCCTTGTTACTGCTACAGAGTTGATTGTCCGGGATGCAAACAGTTTTCACCATTTCAGAAATGGAACCTGCTCTTGTGGGGTTTATTGGTAATGCCAGGTATAAACATTTGTATCTGTTTTTCTTCTTTTATTATTCTTTGATCTCAACACCCTTAAGATGAAATGATAATTTTATTGTTTGACAGTCCCAATTCCTTGTATTGCTTCGCTAAATCATTCTCAGTGTAACATAAGAGTCAATTTGTTTTCTAATTGTGCATCTGCTCATAGGACAATCCTATACCTCCCTCTAATGGGCGTTTTTTTTTTTTGGCTGACTCGTTCTATGTTTTTTTTCACTTTATGAAACCAAGGAAAACACTTTTTTCAGCTCAAGGTAGCTCATCCATCATCTAAAAATATGTTAAATGCAACTCTATGTCAAATTATTTTTTCCACCCTCGTTGCAGAGAACAGGAAATGTCACATCACTGTATACAAAATTACATCAACATCATTTTGTTTTTTTTTTTTTTTTTTTTTATGGAAAACTTGTAAATAGAACTAGGAACATGCCAGTGGTGGAAGTATACTCGGTGGGAAATCTATTTTGTCGCACAAGTTCTTCCATTTTCCTACTTCTCACTTTCTCTGTAGGCGGATACTTTGTAAGAAATGTCAAGTAAGCATTTCTCACATTATTTCCCTATTCTGTTTCTTATCCCGGCTATCATGAAGGAACTTCAAGACAAGAATGAATATGTTTTTGGTTCATGGGCATGATGCTGATGATGTGCCAATGTACGAATCGAAAGGTAAGCCAAGTTGCTCTGCTCGCAGTACTATCTAACATATATCTTATTCCTTTATTTCATTAATAAAGTTTGGTAGGAAAAATATTAAAATAAGCAAATAATAATTTGAAACCAAGTAATCTTAACACTCATTTACATATGTTGGAAAAACAGTGCAGGTTTTAGTTTGCTCACATCTATTGCTGCTTGGGATTCTTTATCGGCTTGAGCCACATATCCGCCCCGCCATGAGATGACGAGCCACATATCCGCCATTATACGTGAGGAGATGCTCAATAGTGAATCCTGCCCCTTTGCCCTTCAATCTAATTTGACTGCTTGTAGTTCCGAGTGATGGCTGGTTTTAATTTGTTTTCTCATTCATTGAATCTCTTTTGATTGTTGTTTTTGACCGAAGGAGGATCAAGTATGTTTTTAAGTAAATTCTTTTCAGTTATGTGAAGAGACGGATGGATGCAATAGACCTCTTAGTTCTTACATGGATTAGAATTGAAATTTTGCAATCTTCTGTTGGCAAAAGTTCATAAGCACAAAGTTTCAACTTCTTTGGACCTTTTTAGCCCACGGACACCAGGTTTTGACAAAGGGGTTTGACAAACCCTTTCAACGTTGGATGATAACTCTTTCACCATTACATAAATGCATCCTCGCTGATATGTCAGAGGACCCTGACCCTAAAATAGCAAGTTGGATTTCTCATGCAAAAGCATTACTGTCTTGAACAGCACGCAGATTTCTAACTACTTAGAATATGAAGAAGGAACATATGAAAAAGGAGTTAATTACAGAAACCATTTTTGTTAAAAGAGAGGCAGGAAACACATCCACTATGTAGTACAAAATTAAACAAGGATTCACCTATTCCATAAAAATTGACATTAGATAATAAGGATATAATAAATTCCAGAGAGGACTTCTTCCCATATCGTACATACTACATAACCGAGTTCAACAACAAAATCTAATAAAACCCAAAAAGATATATTTTTTTTCCTTTTAAAAAAAGGAGAAAATACCACACAATTTCAACGGTAAAAATTTACTGTTCAACGACTTGTAATTTTAGAAGACAGGAAAGAGGGTGTACTCAACCGTAAGTGTCAATCAACGATTTCCTCATCTCATTGACAATGCTATTAGGTTGGGCTTCCCTCAGCTTAAAGACACTTTCGATCACAGAGAGCTCTGTAGCAGTAGTGTCTGACCCACAGAATGATGTCCAGTCGTTGACCGTTAAACCAGCAGCAATGACTTCGCTACCTCTGTTCACGGTCCCAGCCACCAGAGGGACTTGAAGAAGGGTTGAAAGTTCATCCAAGTCTTCAATAGATGTATGGGGATGGACCTGTTTCAGACAGAATTCGACAGAAATATGTCACTATGAATACTAATGTCTTTCAATCCGTTAGCCACACTAACATCAAACAGATATTTGTTTCTTACCAATCCACCTCTGTTAGTGAAGGCACAGTAGCTGCCCACAAGAATGTTTCCAGCAATTGTCTGCCTGAACACTTCAACTCCAAGGACATCTGCGATAATCTCCTCCGTGTCCTGATAAAAGAAACGTATGAAAATGGTATCCTGTTATAACCACACAATTTCTTTTCTCGATATCCTATAATATCTTATTAAATAAGACAGTTTCAACTGTGTTAACAAGTTACCACTAGGTTTCTATAGATCTGAATGGCAAACTATGCAACTGTGTTAACAAGTTACCACTAGGTTTCTACAGATCTGAATGGCAAACTATGTAAAAAATAACCACAGTCGACCAATAAATGTATTTTCATATATAGATAAACGCATAATACAAAAAGAAAATTAACAGAATCCACATAACATAGCAAAAAAGTCATGAATGGGAACTTACAACTTTATTCCTAACCCCAATAAAGTATGTCACTTACCCTGTCAAGATCAGTATGTGTAAGAGCAACGTGGTCATTACAGGCAATGCAATTTCCCAATGCAGATAGTCTCTCATCAATTCGTTGAACAACAACATGATCGGGTAAACTGTTCCTCAAGTGTTGAAGCTCTAGAATGAAAATGCAAAGAAAGAACGAAACAATAAAGGATGTAAAACATCTTGAAATCATATGAAATTATATATCATGTCATCCATACTTGTAGCAAGCAAAATCAACAAGCTCAAAGAAGATATTGCCACCTTAAATACATAAGTAAATGCTACATAATTCGCAAAGTAACCGCAAAACAAAATACAAAAAACAATTGCTATTTTATTATAAGAACATATAATGCCTCAAACTCCATTCAAAGTATAACCCTTAGAAGCCAAAAGCAGGGGCGGGAACGGGGGCGGGAGCGGGGGAGGGGAAGCGGGAATACTTAGAAGACATTTAGTGGAGAAAATAAACATACCTTAAGTTAAAATGAATTGGTTGGCCTTTAAAAAATTTAGTTTTAGCTTTCAAATAGACTTAACTGAGTCTCAATTTAAGAGATGGGCCTTTGAAAAAGAAATGACGTTAATTTTAAATTTTAACTAAACCAATTGGGCCTTTACAAAGTAAGTGGGCTTAGTTATAATAGTTTGGTTGGGTTAAAGATTTCAAGTTGAATCAGAGATGGTTGGGCTTTATATAAGGTTAGTTTAACTGATGGGTTTATATGGTGTAGATTAACTGTTGGGCTTTAGAACAAAGTTAATTAGGCTTAGCATAAATAAGTATTTCCTTATAAGCTAAAGGGTAGATTAGGGTTTTGGCACATTAGTTATTAGGGTTAGGGATAAATCGTTTCATTCTTTTCTCTACCACTCTACCAGACGACCGTCGATGGCTCAAATACAAAGATAGAGAAGTGACGCCATGGATTCTCTTTTTCTTTTTTCATTCTTATTCTTTCTTTCCCCTTCTTATTTTTTAAGTCCATGAAAGATTTTTGGGTATTCTTCCTCAAAGAATCTGTTCATCTTCTTCTTCTTCCCTCTAATGGAAACGCTCCAATCTCCGAGGGAATCGCATTTCCGTCAACTTTGGATCGCGATCCAAACTCGATTCTTAGTTAGAACCGCGGTTCTAACCAAGAATCGTCACCCATCTTGATGATTCTGGCTTCTAAGGTACAACCACTAATCTAAATGAGTACGATACCGTCCAACTCATGAAGAATGCAATTGTTGGAGTATAAACAGGACAACAGATAAGGTAACAAACATTTTTTTATTATTTTTTGTTGGCTATGGCTGACCACAACCTTAGACAACCGAACCCCCTTTCCGGCAGTTTTTAGGACTTATTGTCACTGTAACCTCTCTGACTGAGGTGGGCTTTCTAAACTTCCCATTTGCTTTCTCTTACTTGCTTATTGATTCAAATATCTGCTCACAGATCGGATGCTTAGAACCTTGCGTTAATTGGTAGCCTAGTCACCCAAAACCTATCAAATTGCACTCTCCTGACTCCATAAACAACTAAGAACGCAAATGAAAGTGCAAACCGTGATTAGATGAATGAAACCTTTGACAGGGGTGGGGTGGGGTTGGGGGGAAGCATTTATGCCTTCCCAATTCGTTGGGAGGAATAGAAGCATATGAGATAGATCTCAACTGTTCAACGTGTCATAATTCTAATTGCCATTACCATTAAGTGAGAATAACTTTTCTTTGTACAATAGGTCTAACTCAGAAGTAGCTGGTCCATTTAAGAAAAGCAACCCAAGACCCAAAAACCAAAATAAGAGCAGAAAAATAACAGCAACTTGAAACAAAAAGTTATATACTCAATCAACAGCAAACATTCGAAGCTACTTTTATTGTGCTCTGAAGTCGCACAACCTCCACAGCAGCATGAAATATATACTTACAACATATGGATAATCAATAACCAATTTAATAATCAATGTTATTGCAGAATAAAATAATTCTGTCTTCATTTACCTTGGTCGGTAGTAGTGTGAGGCACAAGAAGTCCATTCTTGTTTCCTGCCATAAGAATCAAGCTACAACATCAAGCCATATTTAAAAAATCAACAACAGTTAATGTGTTTCAAACCCAAGTACTTCACAAAACTCACCAGCACATAGACGCCCAATTATCCTAGTGCCTCCAATAGAGGTTTTAACCACAGGGATAACATCTGCTAACTCAGATTCGAACGTACTACAAAAACGGAACCAAAAAAAAAACAAAAAGTAAGTACATAACACAAAACCATACAAATACACCAGTAGAAAGTGGGCAAGCTCGGGCATACTGACCTGTAGAAGTTCTCGGATCCTCCGATTGCAACCAAACAGTAAGCATTTGTCAACTTTGAGAATACCCCAACTTCACAGGAGTTCTCAAATTGAAGTCCTGCACCGATTCGTTAAGTTAATATAACAAACAACTGAGAAAATTAATGGTGGCAAACTACCAGCACCATTAATATAGCATGGATATTTCTGATAAATCAAAGTATCAGGACAACAAGATATCTTTGCATGAACAAAAACCAGATTCCTACTGAATCAACAAAAGATTAAAAAACTTACGGGTTGCCATGGTAAGATTATGAAAAGAACAAAATCGAACAGTTGCCAACTACTCAACCTGCGCCCAAAAATTCAAGCATAATCAATACAACACCTAAAACGTTAGAAGGTACAAGAAAAAAAAAATAATCAAACCAAGCACCAAAAAGACCATAAAACAGAAGATTTTGGTCCGTTACAGAATAAAACTCTTGTTCTACAGGTTAACTTCAAACCCTAATATATTCAAAACAACAAGTTTCAAATCCTAATCAGAGTAGAACCACAGTGATTCTTCATGCTCACTCAAACAAAAATAGAAACCCTAATTCGAAAACTATAATAATACCTCTGATGAATTTCAAGATTTACAGCCGAATTTGCTCGCTCTTGCAGCCAAGAAAAACAAACTGAACAGACGCAACTACAAAAATATCTCTTCAACTTCTTTGGTGTTACCGTGTTACACTAGGTATAAACCCGATGTATACAAATATAGACCGTCAGATCATCTTGGTGGGAAGTAATGACAACCATTCATTGTCTTTAAGATGGGTTCGGAGTTCTACCCGAACCCCTTCTGATTTGTTATATAGACTACGTATATCGCCCTGCCTCCAGCACGGCTCAATACCTCGTAATAATAAAGATTGTAGAAAATTACTGGTTCCACCCCACGCGACTCCATCGTCAAGTGTAAATTAGATGTAAATAAATAAGTATGGCAACGGGATACATCCAATGTTTCGTAAAAGAAAATAAGGTTATTTTGGTCATTTACTACCACGGGACACATCCGGTATTTAGGAAATAAATTAAGGCTATAAGTTAAGGAATTGTTAAATTACCATTTGTCCCCCTGACACTAACCTGTCCTCTTTTATTATATAGACTAGCAATATCGCTGTGCCTACGACACGACTCAATTGCTCGTAAAAAAAAGGTATTCCAGTCATTTAGCTCATGGAAATTAATTGTCCATTCTCTCCACACGCGCTTCTCACGCGTGGGTTGAATGTTCGAATGCGCTACGCGTGTTGCCACCATGCGCACTTCGCGCGCATCCCCACCACCACCATCACCACCACTACCACCACCGGATCCACTCCACGTGACTCCATCGTCAAGTGTAAATCAGGTGTAAATAAATAACTATGGCTACGTGATACATCCGGTATTTCGTAAAAGAACATAAGGTTATTTTGGTCATTATATAATAAAGTTGTTAAAGAGTATAAAGGTATTAAAAAAGAAAATAAGGTTATTTTAGTAATTTATATAATAAAGTTATTAAAGGGTATAAAAGTATTGTTGGAATATGAAAAAAAAAGTTTTTTTTGGTTATTTATATAATAAATAAGGATATTGGTGGAATATCGAAAAAGAAATAAGATTATTTTGGTCATTTAATATTAAGAGGTTATGTAGACCCAGCCTTTAATTTTTTGTTTTTAGGGTGTAGGGGTTAAGTTCACCCACCCCTCTTTATCTTCGGTAGTGCTAGGGCTACCGAAATCCCTACCGAATTTGCTACAGCAGGCACATTTCACGGTGAGATTCATAACACTTTAGGATGGGATGCGAAATACGAGGAGATGCAAATCACTTTGACCGTTGGATGCTTGAGTGGTAGCAAATTCTGTAGGAATTTGCTGTAACTCAAGCATTACCGCTTTATCTTTGTCCTAGTCATCCAACTTTGTTATATAGATGGTTAGGTTTTACACCTAGGAGTCGCGAAACCCTTCGAGGTTTTGTTTTGGGTGTTATATTATTCTTCGTTTGACTCGTTGCCAGTCATCGATAATCTAAATAAAATAATCAAATTGCATGAGCCGTTGATGGAATTTCGTGGTCCCCATGTCCACGTGGTGTGGTCATAGACGTTTAATTTCAGGGTTAAGTTTCTTGAACACCAAGAAACAAAACAGTATTTCCAAAGAAAACATTGGTCCACAATAGTCAAACCAGATTGTGGGAGAGTCAAGACTTCAATTTTGACCTAGTTGTAACCTAGGTCAACAAAACTCGGTCATGTGATTGACAGGATTTAAATGGCAGTAATTGAAGTTCAGTGGACACAGTTAAAAATGGGTGTTATTTGACACGTTAACTTTGAAAATAAGAATTGAGGTGCTAGTGGATGCAGGCGTAGGGCAAGTCTGGTGGGACTTGTTAAACTGTTTAATCAAGCAGTACAAGGATCCTCTCTTCCGATCCAGATTGATTCACCCACCCTAAATCGACAATATGGTTACTATGCTAGAGTATTGGTTGATGTCGATCTTGCTCAACCGCTACCAGAGGAAATCTTGGTTGAGAGAGACGAATTTGCTTTCTTTGTTGCGTTATCATATGAAAGAGTCCCATCTTTCTGCTCTCATTGTCCCACAATTGGACACGGTCTAGGTAACTTCAGATTCAAAAAGAATACTGACAAAGAGAAGGAAAACACTATTCGTGGCAGCCTAAAATCAAAGGTTCAGTCATTAGCTCCTTCAACAAATGCCACACAGAAATAAAACCAAGCTGATGTTACACAAACCACGCAGTTGCTGTAAACAAGGAAATTTCGAAATTAAATTCCAAGAATTCAGGTATAATCAATCTGCCAACAGCTATCAACAACTCCTCAACCGAAATCCATTGCAAGGGAGATAATAAACAAGGAGACAACAAGCTTTATTTTATGTGTAAAAACATACCTTCTACTGCCACTAATCCAGATCTCCAGGAAACAAATCAACAACCATATGATCAAACTTCTCTTCATGGGAATTCATCTTTAGCTATCAAAAATAATCTAAAGGACCAAATGCCCACTACTCTGGATCGTGACAAAGCTGAGCTCAATGGTAAGGATGGTGACTACACACAATCGCTCAATTCAGATCAATCTGAACCTAGTACTTCTTTGGGTATGTCTAACTATGCTCAAAACTTTGTGCCAGATTCTATATCACCCATTAAGGTTGACCTAGTAGTTAAGAAATGGGGAGATCGTGTGAAGGTAGAACCTATGGATTGCTTTCAACCTGTTCTATCTAAGTCCCAAAAGAAAAAAGCCAAACAGAAAATGATTTCATCAGTTCGTGAGGACCATACCCAATCCATTCTGGGATTGATAATGTTAATCTTACTCCATGAAGATCATTTTCAGGAATGCCAGAGGTGTTGGGAATCTGACCACACAGCAAGTAATAATGGATTTTTGCTCTCGTCTTAGGCCTAATATTTTAATAATTGCTGAACCTTGGATTTATATTTCGGACTTCCCCGATCAGATGTGGAGGCGCATTAACATGCTTCTATTTGTTTTAAATAACTGGGGCAATTCTCTTCCTAACATTTAGTGTATTTGTTCTCCAGATATCTCTCCGAGAGTGGTTTCTACCACTAATCAGCAGGTTACTTTCGAAATTGATGTTGGTAATGATGTGATTCGCGTTACATCTGTTTATGCTCGTACCACATATCTAGCTCGACGAACTCTTTGGTTTGAATTGGTTACCATGCAGCAGAATTTTTCAAGTCATTGGGGTCTTATTGGAGATTTTAATGTAGTCCTTGGCGCACATGAAAAATTTTGTGGCCCTCTTCCTATTAGAAGATCCTATGAAGACTTTCATTCTTTCTTAGAAACCTGCAACCTTCATCACCTTGATATGAGGGTGCTTTCTTTACATGGACTAATGGTAGAGGCACTCGTCAGCATACCAAAATGCATCTTGATAGGGCAATTTGTAACAATGCTTGGCTTGATTTTTGGAACTCTTCAATCTGCAACACTTTACAAAGGTTAAAATCAGATCAATACCCTATCTTGTTTGAAGTTTCTAGAGGACAATCAACCCACCAACCAGATTTCGATTTTAAAGAATGTGGTTAGATCATGATGACCTCAAGCGGGTAGTTACAAAGGTGTGGAATTGCTCCTTTCATGGCTGCCCCATGTTCATCCTTATGCAGAAACTCAAGGCTCTCAAGTTGGTTCTAAAGAAATGGAATAAAGAGGTTTTTGGAGGTGTTAACTTCAATGTCATCAAAGCTCAAAATTCTTTAGACGAAGTCCAAAATAGATTGCATAATAATGGCTTCTCCGAGGAGCTTCATTTAGAGGAATTGGTGGCCTCTAATAATGTGATCCGGGCTCTTGATGCCCAAAATAAATTTTGGTGCGACAAAGCTCGGGTTTCTTGGGTGGTGGATGGGGACAGAAATACCAATTTCTTTCAAAATTATGCTCGGATCCGATCGGCTACTCAACGATTATCTCATCTTAAAGCGGGTAACGAGATTTTAACTCTTGACACAGATATTGAAGACTATGTAGCTACTTTCTTCATAGGTCTTTATTCAACTGATAATGAGTGTGTTGACAACGACTTAATCGCCTCCACGATTCCAAATTTGGTTACTTCCTCAGAGAATGCTTTGCTTACTTTGCCTCCAACTTTGGAAGAGATTCAGAATGCTGTTTTTGATATGAATGCTAATGGGGCACCAGGACCGGACAGTTTTGTTGGTTCTTTTTTCCGTTTGTTTTGGGAAATTGTTGGCTCTGATGTTTTCAAATTTGTTATCATGTTTTTCCAAAAATGTTGGATTTACTCGAATATGAACTCAAACAACATTATTCTTATTCCTAAGAATAAGGGTGCGGATAAGGTGGAACACTTTCGACCAATTGCTCTTGGCAACTTTCACTTCAAAGTTATGTGCAAGGTTTTGGACGATCGCCTGGGGGGCATTGCCGCCCGCATTATATCTCCCTATCAACGAGCCTTCCTAAAAGGGTGAAGTATCTTTGATTATATTAGATTAGCTTCGAAAGCCATCAATATGCTGGATCAGCAGTCTTACGGAGGTAATATGGCTCTCAAATTTGATATAAAAAAGCTTTTGACACTCTTGATTGGAACTTCCTTCTCAAGGTCTTATCAGCTTTTGGATTCTCTGGAGTATTCAAGAATCCTATATTCAGCCAAGCTCTCTATTATAGTAAATGGGAAAGCTGTGGATTTTTTTGGTTGTAAAAGAGGAGTTCGTCAAGGAGACCCCTTATCTCCTATTCTATTCTGCCTTGCGGAAGATGTGCTTAGCCGTGGTATTAGTTTGCTGGTTTCTCAGGGAAAATTGAATGCCATTTCCTCTCCTCGTGGTTGTGCCTCCCCCACTCATATCTTTTATGCTGACGACATCTTAGTTTTCTGCAATGGTAAGAAAAGAGACCTTCGACATCTAATGAAACTCTTTTCTAATTACGGAGCTGCTTCGGGTTAACACATCAGCCCCAACAAATGCACTCTCTATGTAGGCAAGTTCTCCCATCACCGTACTACTTCTTTATCGAACTGGTTAGGTATCCCTCTGGGTTCTACTCCATTTACTTATCTTGGAGTTCTAATTTTTAAAGGTCGTCCAACAAAGCATCACCTTCAGCCCATTGTCGACAAGATCAAGGTGGAGCTTGCCAATTGGAAAGGGAAATCGCTTTCTATGATGGGAAGAGTCCAACTTGTAAAATCAATTATTCACAGCACCATCCTTTATAGCTTCCATGTTTACGCTTGGCCGATTGATTTGCTAAACCTAATTGATAAATGGATCAGGAATTTTGTTTGGTCTGGTAATATTGAGATCCGTAGACGGTGGTTGTGGCTTGGAGTAAGGTTTGTTTACCCATTGCTGAAGGGGGTCTTGGGCTTTGTTTGGTGACCTTAATCAATAGTGCCGCTCTCCTAAAATTGAGTTGGGGTATTCTAACTGCAAAGTCTGAATGGGCCGTCTTTTTTTGTGCTAGATTCCTTCCTAACAACAAGCCTATCACATATTATAGAAGCTCTTCTATATGGCCAGGTCTAAAATGAAATTAGAGCGTCTTTTCTCTACATTGCTCCTGGCTTATTGAAGATGGGAAATCAGTCCACTTTGGAATGATTTCTGGTACAACTCAATATATGGTTCGATTGCCGATTACCTCCACCTTGATGATTTGACTAAGAGATTGCTAAAAGCAAAGGTGGCTGATTTTATTTCAAAGGTCTCTTGGAACTACCCACGTGGAGGTTTAAAAAAAAAAAGCCAAGCAGTGTATTTTCTAGGGTTTTGTAGATTAAAATTTTGGTTACAAATTATGGGATCCAGTTGACAAAAAAGTTGTCAGAAGTAGAGATGTGCTCTTTCTTGAAGATCAAACCATTGAAGACATTGAGAAGATTGAGAAGCATGAACCTCAAAGTGATGATCTCATTGATTTGGATCATATTCCTAATGTATAACATCAACATGATGATAATGGGGTTGATACAGGAGAAATAAAAAATGGGGTTGATACAGGAGAAATAGAAAATCATGAAGACGCTCCTACAGGTGATGGTGAACAAGAAGTGCAAACTCCACAAGAAACACCTGTTGAGTTAAGAAGATCCACTAGAGAAAGAACTCAATTAAAGAAATATCTTCCACATGAGTCTGTAATGATTATAGATGGGGTGAACCAGAATCTTATAAAGAGGCTCTTGATACTCCTAATAAAAATGAATGGTTTAAAGCTATGCAAGAAGAGATGAATTCTTTGCATAAGAACAACACATATGAGTTGGTGGAGAAGCCAAAAAAGAAGAAAGTCTTAAAGAAAAAGTGGACTTTTAAAATCAAAACAGAAGAAAAGAACTCACAACCAATGTACAATGCACGATTAGTTGTGAGGATTTGGGTAAAGGGGGCTGGCTGCAAGCATGAATCTAGAGATAGAACAACTGGATGTGCAGACAGCTTTCCTTCATGGTGACTTTGAGGAAGAGTGTACATAAAGCAGTCAGAAGTTTTTGAAGTCAAAGGCAAAGTACACATGGTTTGCAAGCTGAAGAAGAGTCTATCTGGGTTGAAACAAGCTCTGAGGCAGTGGTATAAAAAGTTTGAATCTTTTATGAAGGATCATGATACAGTAGAACAGCTTCAGATCATTCTGTGTTTGTCAAGAAATTTTTTGATGGTAATTATATCATTCTTTTACTTTATGTTGATGATATGTTGTTTTATGGATAGGATGCAAATAAAATTGAAAGGTTGAAGAAAGATTTGAGCAAATCTTTTGCCATAAAAGACATGGGTCCAGCAAAGCAAATTCTAGGCATACATGTCACTAGTGATAGAAAGATAGAAAAGTTGTGGCTATCACAAGAGAAGTACATTGATAAAGTACTTTAAAGATTCAACATAGATAAGGCAAAGTTAGTAAGTTGTCCACTTACTAATCATTTCAAGTTAAGTTGTGATCAATGTCCTACAAGTGAAAGTGAGAAAGAACACATGAAGAAAATTCCTTATGCTTCAGCAGTAGGAAGTTTAATGTATGCTTAGTGTGTACAAGACAGGACATTGCATTTGTAATTGGGGTCATTAGGACATTTCTTGCCAATATAGGCAATGAACATTTGAAAGCAATGAAATAGATTCTAAGGTATCTTAGATGCACTTCGAAAGCTTGTTTGTGCTTTGGTGGTGGAAAGCCAATATTAGAGGGGTACACAGATGCAGATATGACAGGAGATTTTGACTCCCAAAAGTCCGCATCAGGTTACTTGTTTACTTTTGTAAGGGGAGTTGTGTCATAGAAATCTAAATTGCAGAAGTGCCTAGCTTTATCTACTATAGAGGCAGAGTACATTGTAATTACAAAGCATTACAAAGAGATGATATGGATGAAGAGGCTATTTGCATAACTTGGTATAATGCAAGACAAGTATGTCATTCACTGTGATAGTCAGTGCCATTTATCTCAGCAAGAACTCAAATTTTCATTCTAAGTCCAAGTACATCAATGTGAGATATCAGTGGATTCAAGATGTTTTTAAAGAGAAGTTATTACGGATTGAGAAAATCCATACTGATGAAAATAGTTCAAATATGATGACAAAAAGATTACCCAAAGGAAATCATGAGTACTGCAGCAACATAATATTATAGGTTAAAGAATGGTGGATCCCTCCTCATAAGTCGGGAGGGGAAGATTGTTGGGGACGTCCCTCCATATGGGGTGAGCCACCACCAACATGTTGTCTTCCTTAATTATTAATTAAGGGGGCAAATGTTTTTTAAGGAACAAGATCTGTGAATAACGAATCTTGTTTATGGGTTTTCTCTCTAACCCCCTTATTCGACGCAAAAGATAGAACCAGGTGAGAGAATAGAGAGTTGTAAATAGTGACTAGAGATGATAGCTTGTACGTGAAGGAGGAATTGCCGTTCATCTTTTCGGAGAATTTTGCGACGATGATTCATCCGCAAACAATGTAGTCTTCATCATCTTCAAAGTGACTGGTATTTCTAGGGTTTGTTCAAACCCTAGATTGGTGAGAAAATCTCAATTTGAAATCTACCTTAGGGTAATGAACTAGTGCTATCCATCAATTTGGTGAAGAAATTTGTTAACTAAGTGTTATTGTATATCTTGATGATTGAAACCCCTAATGTTTTAGGGAGAACATTGTAACCCCATTATTATCATAATGGAAGATTGCTGGACTAGGTCCTATGGTTTTTACTCTTCACATTAAAGAGGTTTTCCACGTAAAAATTCTTGTGTCTCATTTTTGCATATCTGATTTAATTTCCAGCCTATATATTTGTGGCTTATGGTTATAGTATTTGTTGCTCCATTGATATTGTGCACAGGGTAGTGGGATTTTTTCCAACAAGTAGATGGGAGTAGCCAAAAGGTTATGGTGGCAGGATATGCACATAAGAACAAGATCTTAAGGCATTAAGAAGAGCTGGATTAAAGCTGAGTTTTGGTTTGCACAGAATGAGATTCTTCTCAATGCTTATGCCAATGGGAGTTGTGGTTATGGAAGCTTCAGAATGAACAACTTCCACTTCTTCTAATTCATGTTTTAAAAATCTTACCTTCTAAAATACTGATGATATTCATGTTTCTTTTCGTTTATTTTATTTTTGGTTACAAAAGAAGTGTCAAAATCTTCATCCATATAGAGTGAAATGGAAATTTTTTAAGAATTGTGTTGTGCCTTGTTAATTTCTTTATTTTTATCTTTGAATTTAAACTATTAATTTTAGAATACACATAAAATAAATGTGATTAATAAAAAATGACAAATACAAAGTTACTTCCTATATTTTCCTTGATGTCATCACATTCCGACATGATCAACGCCTTATCCCAAATAAAACATATAATTTAATAAAACAAAATATTTTTCCCTATAAACATCTCTATGTAAGTCCCAACAGACTGATGTAAGTGGAGGTAAGAATATAGTGAGTGATCCATCGATCTATGCGACCCACATGGAGATAACATTTATGAAGATGTGAGAAGTAAATTAAAATGACTTCTCCTTCATATTTTTTTTGTTTTTCGTACTTATTTTATGACAATGATCAATAAGGGAAATGTGAGAATAAATAAAAAAAGCTTTGCACGTTATTTTTTTAATATTTTGTCCCTATAAATTGATCTTTTTGTAGGTATGTACAAATGGGAAGCTGCTATTGAGTTTAGCTATGGTAAAAGAATTCACAAATATTAACTATTCGTATCTCATTTCATACTAAGGTTTTTTAAATTTTTTTATATGCTTTCTAGAGAAGCAAATCATGCATTTTGTTTCACCATATTTTTCATAATAAGATTTTTTTCCCACAAATGTGTGAGTTTTTAGGTGCGTGTTTTAGTTTAATTTATTTTTATAGATTTGTAATTTTAGAAAATAACTAACAAAAAATTGAGATGTTTGAGGAAATTGAATTAAAGATCAATTGAAAAACCATCAAAGAAATCATTGTAACAGAGATGATGAAAAAAAAGAGAGCGCGATCTTCAAAAATTAAAACAATGGAGTAGTCAAAAGGCTTCAGTTATAGAGGTAAAAAATTGTAGTTTTTGGTCAATTTAGACACACAAATAACATGGACTAAATAGAAGATTCTTTTTTTTAGCACAATAATTGAATTTGATTATAGATTTTCAGATTTTACAAAGGATGCCACTATGACACCTATTAACGTAAAATATTAAAGTCAAAATACAAAAACTACACAATTATACATCACTGTGAAACATAAGTCCACTGAGCAATTTATAGAATTACTTTATAATATGGGGTACTAAGAATGTTCTTGAGATTCTGGTCTATTCATAGATGATTGACCTATAATGATCTCTCGATCACCCTAATTAAAACAATTCTCTTTTAGACATTAAATCTGTGGTGAATTTCTTTTTTCATTTCCCATATACCTATTAAAAATCATGAAGAATTAATAAGTAATAAATATGACTCAATTACTCCAGCTCAAACGTCGTTTTATCATTTTCTATTGGCTGAGCTTAAACCAATTATAATTGCAAGCGCTTATGCTAAATTATTGATCCATGAGTCAATGTCTCTACTGGTATAGCACTTAGCATGGCGGATGAATGGTCTCTTAATAGTTAATACTATTCCAGCTCCAGCTCTTTGTGGATAAATGTTGTAAAGATGAGAGCAAATTAGCTTGCAGATAGAATAAGTATATGAGTTTTATGTGAGGGGAAACTGTGTAAATGAATTTATAAAAGTATCTAAGAATGTTTAAACATGAGAAGTAAATTTGTTAAAAAGAAGCTACTAACTTAGGTATCTTTCCATGAAAGTTCTCTTTTTTTCTTTTTTCTTTTTTTGATAAAATAGAAACTTCATTCAATCATAAATATGTTGTTGGAAATAATTTGGAACAGTAAGAATGTAATACCCCTATCTCTAAGTTACTAATGTTGAAGGGCAGCCACTCAGGATGAGGGCACCCTGTAGAGTTTTATTAAGTTTTAGGGTTAGGCTAATATAACTAACCCTAACTTAACACTTTTCTCTTGTTTTTCTTTTTATTTGGAAGAGAGGAAGAGAGGAAGAGAGGGAGGCTGATCTGCTGGGAGAGAGGGAGAGCAAGGGAGAGAGCTAGACTTGAAGGAGATCCATGGTTTTGTGAAGAAGGAATCTCAGAGAAATCAAGGGTGTGTTGCTGGGATCATCATCTTCTTCATCTTCTTCTTCTTCCTTGGGTTTCATCTTCCTTGGTGATTTGAGGCAAGTAGTAACTTGCTCTTTTGGTGTAGACTTAGGTCTTCCACTTTGCTTTGATGAAGTCTTAGTAAATGCTTGCATGAAAGCTAGGTTTATGCTTAGTTTACATAACCTAATCCATGAATGAATGCATAGAAATTGGGTTTTAATGGATAATATATGTTAACTAGATGAATGAAGGCATGTATCCATGTGTGTATGATTTTCATTGGTTAAAGAGCATGAAATCTATGTATATTTAACTTGTATACAATCCCCTAAGGTTGCAGGCCAAAATCCCAAGTTTCCATGGAGTTTTGTTGAAGAACAAAACCCAGAATCGCGAGAAAACCCAGGGTGTATCGATACCCATTTAGGGTGTATCGATACAGCCCCAATCTGAAAGGGTGTATCGATACCCATTTAGGGTGTATCGATACAGCCCCAATCTGACAGCATGTATTGATACCCATTTAGGGTGTATTGATACTCCCTCAGCATGTAAGTTAGTATCGATACGCATTGCCTTTTGACCCTAAAATTGGTTTTTGGTAGTTTCTTTTGTGTAATTAGTTCTTGTATGAAGGATATCATGATCATGTTCATGCATGCTAATAATGGATATGTATTTATAAGTGTAAAATGCATAAATGACTTATTGAGAACTATTTCCATGATGATGAGAAATTGTGGACACATAGATAATGTGTAAGATACTTCCATAAGTTTGATGTATGCTTAAATAACTTGTTTGGCACGTGTGCAAACATAGTTAGGTCCTGTATAGGCCTGGTCCTCTCCAAGCGAGGTCTTCGGAATCGCCAAGTGAGGTCTACGGAATCACTTGACACGTAAGTAACGCCGACAGGGTTACCAGTGTTCGGGGGATGGATTTCGAGGCGGTTTCATCAGACTTACGTGGCGCACGGCCAGTGTCTCGATTGAACTACAGGAATGGGTGAAACGTGGGTAGTAACTAGAGAGCACTCTTTGTTACGAAAACTTAATCTTAATCGAAGAACATAAAACACAACAGCCGTGAATCTTGTGCATTGCTTTACATTACTTTATTCGTTATCTTATCGTTGTTAATACACTGAAACTTGTGAAGCATATGGTTGACCCGAATCTAAGCCAAGGGAACTAGTGAACTTGCTGGCTAGGTTTTGACCTAGCACCGTTATTTTTACAGGTCCAAGACAACAGGTGAATCCTCGCTAGAGGCGGTGTTCACGTAGGCAGGATCTAGTCTTCGGAGACTTGCTTAAGTTCCGTGAAGACGTAGGACATCCTTTGCGATTTCTTTCAGTTTAGTTTGGACATTGTTTAGTCCTTTGATGTTTGGGATTATTTAATTATCCATTTGTATGACAGATTATCTTTAAGTTGATAAAGTTTATTTCAGCTTTATTGTACTTGTGTTGTGAATATGAGTGCAAGCTTCTTGTTAGCTTGGTGAACTGCGCTCACCGTAGAGCTACAGGTTGTTAATGGTTCCGCCGGAAATGCCTAGTTCTCATTGAGTAAGGGCTGCAGACCCGAAAGGTGAGGGCGGGGTGTTACAGTTGGTATCAGAGCCTCAGGTTCAAAGTCCTAGAGGGAATTAAGTTGAGTTAGGATGTTTGTGACACTTTAGACACGAGACTAAGGGTGCACTTGATGTTTGCTTGTTGCTTGATGTTTGGCTTGGTTTAGCAATAGGTTTAGTCCGGTTTCTCATCCTCCTTTTCTTGTATCTCAGAATTATGTCTGGGAGGAGAGCTAGAGGTAGAGGTGGTCGGCGAGGAGGTAGAGGTGCACGGGGGAACAATGATGATGTTCCTACCGAAGAGGTGAACGCACCACCTACCGGGGTTCCTCCACCACCACAGCAAGGAGGGATTGGGCAAGGCACGGGGCAGAATCGGACAGGAGGGGTGAACCCTCAGATGCCGGAGTGGGCGGTGTTGCGACAGATGATTGCAGAGTCGGTAGGGGCAGTAGTGGATGCCAGGCTAGATGCACGGTTGGGTGCAAGGGGCCCAGTGGCACCAGCTCCTGTACAAGCACCAGTTCATGTACCGCAACCGCCAGTGGTACGGGTAGGAGCACCTACTTGGATGGAGTTACATAGACACTTCTTGAGTTTGAAACCACGAACTTTTGGAGGTTCTACAGATCCGTTAGTGGCACATCAGTGGATCAAGGAGATGGAAAAGACCTTTAGGACCTTCGAGTGCCCAGAAGAGTATAAGCAGAGGTTTGCAGCTTTTCAACTTGTAGAAGATGCATTGGATTGGTGGGAGTCTCGTTCCCAGGATCTAGATACTACCACCCTAACTTGGCAGCAGTTTCAGGCGATGTTCTTTGACCAGTATTTTCCTCAGAGTGCACGTATGGCAATGGAAAAAGAGTTTCAAGATTTGAGACAGAAAGACGATCAGACAGTGGTTGAGTTTGAGAGAGAGTTCTCTAGGCTAGCTTTGTATGCACCGGGTCTTATTCCGACTGAGCAGAGTAAGATACAGAAGTTTCTGAGGGGATTGAATCGACAGATCTCTAGGCATATCATCGGGCAGCCTAGTTTTGATACTTTTCCTAAGGTTGTAGAGTGTGCACGACTTCATGATCAGGAGATCCAGGAGGCACGAAGAAAGAGAAGTGAGAAAGCTGAGGCCAAACCAGTAGACAAACGTGATCAAAAGAATGGCCAAGGTCAGCAAGGGAAGAACCGTGATAACCGGGGTTACTGGAAGAGGCAGAAAACCGAAGAAAAGGATACGGGTGCAGTAGTTCCTGCACAGCCTGAAACACTGAGAACTGAAGAGGGCAGTAGGCGTGTAATTAAAGGGCCTTGTTATGCCTGTGGTGAGATAGGACACAGGGCAGCAGATTGTCCGCGCGGTAACGGGGTGCAAGGGGCCAGGCAGAATCAACAGCCGAGGCAGAATGGTCAGGGTCAAGCTCGACCTCAACCAGCACCTAACCAGGAGAGACAGCCGCAGGGACAACCATATGGACAGCATCAAGGTAGAGCCTATGCTGTAGTACCTAGGGATGCGAGAGCGCCAGAGGGAATGGTGGAAGGTACGTTCCTAATTCACTCTCGGCCTGGCCGAATCCTTTTCGATTCTGGAGCATCACATTCCTTCATATCTCGTATGTTTTTAGACACGTTGACACTTAGACCAGAAAAGTGTGATTACCCTTTCTCTGTTATGTCTCCTATGGGGAGGACAGTACCAGTGGAACTAGTTTGCAAGGGTTGTGTTATTAGTTTGGGAAAACTAGATTTCGGCTCAGATCTTTACGTGTTGGGTCTAGAGGGCTTTGATGTTATACTAGGCATGGATTGGCTTGCTGCATACCATGCGAGGTTGGATTGTTACGCGAAAACGGTAACATTTTCCTTTCCAGATGAAACGACATATGTGTTGTCGTTGTCAGTAGGATGTGGTCTTGATAGGACACACCTGTGCTTTGTGGATATGTTGGAGCATTCGGTTGAAGGTAGAGAGCTTGAATCGATGTTTGTGGTGCGCGAATACCGTGATGTATTTGGCGAGGTCCCAGGGTTACCACCTCGCAGAGAGATAGACTTCTGTTTGGAGCTGGTTCCGGGCACAAAATCGATTGCGAAGACACCTTATCGGATGGCTCCAATTGAGATGAAAGAGTTAAAGAACCAGATAGACCAGTTATTGGCTCAGGGTTTTATACGTCGTAGTTCGTCACCTTGGGGTGCACCAGTTCTTTTTGTTAAAAAGAAAGATGGGTCCATGAGACTATGTATAGACTACCGGGAACTGAACAAGGTTACGGTAAGAAATAAGTATCCTTTGCCTAGGATAGATGACCTGTTTGATCAGCTTAGGGGAGCACAGTGGTTCTCTAAGATTGACTTAAGGTCGGGTTATCATCAGCTTAGAGTCCGAGAGCAGGACATACCTAAGACAGCATTTCTGACAAGATATGGGTCTTATGAGTTCTTGGTAATGCCGTTTGGACTTACCAATGCACCAGCAGTGTTTATGGATCTGATGAATCGGATTTTCAGAGACTTCTTGGACCAGTTTGTTATCGTTTTCATTGATGACATCTTAATTTACTCCAAGACACAGGGGGACCATGAGGTTCATTTGCGTAGAGTACTTCAGACTCTACGAGAGCACCAGTTGTATGCAAAGTTCGAGAAGTGCGAATTTTGGCAACAAGAGGTGAAATTCTTAGGACACGTAGTGTCGGGGACGGGAGTGACAGTGGATCCCTCCAAGATTCAGGCTGTACTGGAGTGGCGGCAACCCACCACAGTGACAGAGATTCGAAGTTTCCTAGGTTTGGCTGGGTACTATAGGCGGTTTATCGAAGGATTTTCTAGTATAGCAGGTCCTTTGACGAGACTCACTAAGAAGGACATTCCATTTAAGTGGGATGCTAAGTGTGAGCAAGCGTTTCAAGAGCTGAAGGCTAAGTTGACGACAGCCCCAGTTTTGATCATCCCAGAGAGTGGAGTTGGACTTGTGGTGTATACTGATGCATCGCATCAAGGGCTGGGATGTGTATTGATGTAGGAAGGACGAGTGGTCGCTTATGCATCGAGACAATTGAGGACTCATGAGCATAACTATCCGACTCATGACCTCGAGTTAGCAGCTGTAGTGTTTGCACTCAAGATATGGAGACACTACTTGATAGGTGAAAGATTTGAGCTCTTTTCTGATCATAAGAGTCTCAAATACTTGTTCTCACAGAAGGAGCTGAACATGAGGCAGCGCAGATGGTTGGAACTACTAAAGGATTATGACTTTCAGTTGCAATATCATCCAGGAAAGGCTAACGTAGTGGCAGATGCGTTGAGCAGGCAGCCTAGGGGTATAGTGGCCTCTATGATGGTCCAGCAGTGGCGATTGTTGGAGGTAGCATCGGAGTATGACTTTGATTTGGCAACCCGCGAGCAGAGACAGCTGTTGTTGGGTAGTGTGGTTATTCAACCTACTCTAGTAAGCAGAATCATTGGTGAGCAAGGAAACGACCAATGGTGCCGTGACAGAGTTGCAGGAGTTCAACAGGGAGAGATCACGGACATGACCATAGGAGTAGACGGCGGCTTGAGATTCAAGGGTCGCTTGTGTGTTCCAGAGAAATCTGAACTGAGGAAGAACATTTTGAACGAGGCACATCGTAGTAAGTATACTATACATCCTGGAGAGAACAAGATGTATCGGGATCTCAAACGACATTTCTGGTGGTCAGGAATGAAACGCAGTGTTGCAGAGTTCGTGCGTACATGCTTTACTTGTCAGCAGGTAAAGGCAGAACATCGGAAACCAGCGGGTACTTTGCAGTCCTTAGATATACCCGAGTGGAAGTGGGAGAACATATCTATGGATTTTATCGATGGATTACCCAAGACTAGAAAGGGGAATGACTCCATTTGGGTGATCGTGGATAGACTGACTAAGTGCGCACACTTCGTGCCAGTCAAGAAGACATTCACAGCAGAACAGTTGGCTACATTGTATGTGAAAGAGATTGTTCGATATCACGGAGTACCAGTCTCAGTGGTGTCAGATAGGGATACTTCTTTTACCTCGAAGTATTGGAGAGCTTTTCAGGAAGCTATGGGAACGCAGCTTGACTTTAGCACGGCTTTTCATCCACAAACGGACGGACAGACGGAGAGAGTTAACCAAGTGCTGGAAGACATGCTCCGTTGTATAGTTCTAGACTTTAAGGGTAATTGGGAAGATTCATTACCACTTGTTGAGTTTGCCTACAACAACAGTTACCAAACCAGCATAGGGATGGCACCGTTTGAAGCATTGTATGGCAGGCCTTGTAGATCTCCAGTATGTTGGGCAGAAGTCGGAGAGTCAAAACTTCCAAGAGCGGAAACAGTACAACAGACTACAGAGAAGATAGCCTTAATCAGAGAGCGTATGCAAGCAGCTCAGAGTCGTCAGAAGAGCTATGCCGATCAGAGGCGTAGGGAACTTGAGTTTGAGGTAGGTGATCAAGTGTTACTGAAGGTATCACCGATGAAGGGTGTTCTTCGATTCGGTAAGAAAGGAAAGTTATCACCGCGTTTTGTTGGACCTTTTCCTATCCTAGAGAGAGTAGGGAAAGTGGCTTACCGGTTAGCTTTGCCAGATCAGTTAGCGGGAGTTCATGATGTCTTCCATGTGTCTATGCTTCGGAAACATCTCAGGGATGAGGACCGCCCAGCAGTGGTCGATTTCCACGAGTTAGAGTTGCAGCCAGGAGCAACCTATGTAGAGAAGCCTTATAGGATTCTTGACTACAAGGAGCAGAAGCTAAGGTCGAGATCAATACCTTGGGTGAAGGTGCAGTGGCATCATCATGATGAGCGCGAGGCCACGTGGGAAAGAGAAGAGGAGATGCGCGCGAGTTACCCGGACCTTTTTGTTGAGGTATGTGCGATTTCGAGGACGAAATCCTCTTTTAGGGGGGTAGATTGTAATACCCCTATCTCTAAGTTACTAATGTTGAGGGGCAGCCACTCTGGATGAGGGCACCCTGTAGAGTTTTATTAAGTTTTAGGGTTAGGCTAATATAACTAACCCTAACTTAACACTTTTCTCTTGTTTTCCTTTTTATTTGGAAGAGAGGAAGAGAGGAAGAGAGGGAGGCTGATCTGCTGGGAGAGAGGGAGAGCAAGGGAGAGAGCTAGACTTGAAGGAGATCCATGGTTTTGTGAAGAAGGAATCTCAGAGAAATCAAGGGTGTGTTGCTGGGATCATCATCTTCTTCATCTTCTTCTTCTTCCTTGGGTTTCATCTTCCTTGGTGATTTGAGGCAAGTAGTAACTTGCTCTTTTGGTGTAGACTTAGGTCTTCCACTTTGCTTTGATGAAGTCTTAGTAAATGCTTGCATGAAAGCTAGGTTTATGCTTAGTTTACATAACCTAATCCATGAATGAATGCATAGAAATTGGGTTTTAATGGATAATATATGTTAACTAGATGAATGAAGGCATGTATCCATGTGTGTATGATTTTCATTGGTTAAAGAGCATGAAATCTATGTATATTTAACTTGTATACAATCCCCTAAGGTTGCAGGCCAAAATCCCAAGTTTCCATGGAGTTTTGTTGAAGAACAAAACCCAGAATCGCGAGAAAACCCAGGGTGTATCGATACCCATTTAGGGTGTATCGATACAGCCCCAATCTGAAAGGGTGTATCGATACCCATTTAGGGTGTATCGATACAGCCCCAATCTGAAAGGGTGTATCGATACCCATTTAGGGTGTATCGATACAACCCCAATCTGACAGCATGTATTGATACCCATTTAGGGTGTATTGATACTCCCTCAGCATGTAAGTTAGTATCGATACGCATTGCCTTTTGACCCAAAAATTGGTTTTTGGTAGTTTCTTTTGTGTAATTAGTTCTTGTATGAAGGATATCATGATCATGTTCATGCATGCTAATAATGGATATGTATTTATAAGTGTAAAATGCATAAATGACTTATTGAGAACTATTTCCATGATGATGAGAAATTGTGGACACATAGATAATGTGTAAGATACTTCCATAAGTTTGATGTATGCTTAAATAACTTGTTTGGCACGTGTGCAAACATAGTTAGGTCCTGTATAGGCCTGGTCCTCTCCAAGCGAGGTCTTCGGAATCGCCAAGTGAGGTCTACGGAATCACTTGACACGTAAGTAACGCCGACAGGGTTACCAGTGTTCGGGGGATGGATTTCGAGGCGGTTTCATCAGACTTACGTGGCGCACGGCCAGTGTCTCGATTGAACTACAGGAATGGGTGAAACGTGGGTAGTAACTAGAGAGCACTCTTTGTTACGAAAACTTAATCTTAATCGAAGAACATAAAACACAACAGCCGTGAATCTTGTGCATTGCTTTACATTACTTTATTCGTTATCTTATCGTTGTTAATACACTGAAACTTGTGAAGCATATGGTTGACCCGAATCTAAGCCAAGGGAACTAGTGAACTTGCTGGCTAGGTTTTGACCTAGCACCGTTATTTTTACAGGTCCAAGACAACAGGTGAATCCTCGCTAGAGGCGGTGTTCACGTAGGCAGGATCTAGTCTTCGGAGACTTGCTTAAGTTCCGTGAAGACGTAGGACTTCCTTTGCCGTTTCTTTCAGTTTAGTTTGGACATTGTTTAGTCCTTTGATGTTTGGGATTGTTTAATTATCCAATCGTTTGACAGTTTATCTTTAAGTTGATAAAGTTTATTTCAGCTTTATTGTGCTTGTGTTGTGAACATGAGTGCAAGCTTCTTGTTAGCTTGGTGAACTGCGCTCACCCTAGTACTACAGGTTGTTAATGGTTCCGCCGGAAATGCCTAGTTCTCATCGAGTAAGGGCTGCAGACCCGAAAGGTGAGAGCGGGGTGTTACAGAAAAAACAAGAACGGTTTATAAAACTCCAAGGCACGTAATCGCTGCCTTTCAAACTATATTTCACCCCTATAATGCACCAGGGTTATCTGAAATATGTTCTCAGGATACAATGGAGTCGAACCGTATGATTTTTTGTGAGTTCGAATGTGCAAGATTCGATCACAACTTCAAGAACACTCTTTTCGATTTATGTTAATGCCAAAATACTTTAACTCTACTTTGGTTTGCTTAGAAATTCGAAGTATATTGAGAATGTCCAAGAAAACCATCAATTTATAGCTAGCCTTGGAAGCACCATTTCGGAAGAGTTTTTTGTAACTTTTCTGAACTGGTGTGAGTGGGTATCGATACTCACTGAATGGGTATTGATACTGACCCAAAACGATAACTTCAGATGGCCGTAGTATCGATACCAGTTGAGTGGGTATAGATACTAGCATGACTTGATCACACCCTTCAACAGGTCAGTATCGATACTGACCACATCTGTCGACTCCTCTTAGGCTGGTATCGATACCAATAGTGACACCATCTCCTTTTTGGAAAAGTTTAAGGCTCCAATTGCTCCTAGCGACGATGCGCACCGGCAAAGTGCAAAGTGCGCCACTAAAGCACCCAATGCACCCTAAACCTCCTAAACCCCTTCCCCCTTGCGCGTGCGCATGTGCGGTGGTGGTTTGCACCACCTTATCAATTCCAATGAGGACCCAACACTTAAAAGATAAACTCTAATAAGTGTAGTCACTTATAAACCTCAATATTCTATTTCTCCCAAGCAATGTGGGACTAAAACCAAAGACGAGTTAAAGCTAACAAACCCAACCCAAAGCTACTTTGAAAATTTTACAACAATCCCCCAATAGGTTTTGAGAAATAATATATATATATAAATAGCTGCACCACATAAAGTGATTGCCTACGTACCCAAATGGGATCAAGCCTCCGTAGTTCTTACAAAGATAGATAATACTAAAGATATTAATTTGGCATTATCGCGAAATTCGTACATAAGTGTCTTCAGGACTTGAACTTTCACTTAATGCAAATAACTCAAAGATTTATCCAAGCGTTATGGTGTATGTGTCTTGAACCAAGGGCTCTTAAGGATAAGCCAAAACTATCGCACATACTTACTTTACTTGTAGAGTGTTCTTATTACCCTGCACATTAATGACCATGTGCATATATCCTGATTTTATAAGTGCCTTAGAGAGTGTCTAGTTCTCATAGAAACGACCTGATTTCTTCACTCATATAGGTAAGTCCACATGAAGTGATCCTGTGAGTTACTACTTAAGATTTTGGACTTATTAAGGATATGTATCCGTCCTCTATCATACAGGAACTAACACTAGAATTTTGGAATGGGAAAGATATAATTTCTAGTATTTCCCATAACCACTCCTTGACTTATTTGTACCCATTGAACCTTAACTTTTTCAAGACATAGGTTGGGTTCCTATCAAGGGTAATTGATTTAATTCAGTAGACACAAGTCCCATTCCCTTAGAAGTCTTAGAGATCATCTTTTTAGATAAACTTTTTGTTAATGGATCCACTAGGTTCTTATTTGACTCCATGTAGTCAACCGTAATTACTCTATTTTTGAGTAATTGCCTTAGATAATGATGTCTTAGACTTATGGGTCTTGACTTGCCATTGTAAGTCTTGCTGGCCACCCTATATAAAGTTGCTTGGCTATCAAAGTTAAGCATGATTGCTGGAGTAGGCTTCTTCTAAAGTGGTATATCCACTAAAAGGTTCCCTAACCATTTTGCTTCTTTACAAGCATTAGCCAAAGCTATCATTTCTGCTAATGATGTGAATTTAAACTAAACTAGATTAAAAGATTAATTTAAATAAAATAATACTCGCAAGTGCACGAATCATACATAGATATGGCTCGTATTACGAAGTTGATTCCACAAGGACAAGAAGAAAAGTATCAAACTAAATCTAAAATTAATTGAATCATAATCTTAGCAATTTGAATTCAGAGACGATTAAAATAAAGCAAAGAAAATTAGACAACTAATTAAAAATAATTGAGAAAATCAATGGAGTAATTACTGAGGTCTTCAGAATCCACTTTTTAGAATCCACAATAATTATATATAGATATTAATTTTCTTCTCGATAACCATATACTAATCTAGTAATCAAACATGCTAGTATGGAAAATTGAACATTAAAACCCCTTTTAAACCAAACTAATATAACATTCCACTTCACTTGAAAGATCAAAAATAAATTAACCCAAGTATCCAAAACACAGAAAAAATATATAGAATATACACTATTGATATAATTCGTTACAAAACGAAGTTGATAATTGATAAAAACTATCCAAAACTACATGTAAGATCATCATATGTGTCTGAGGTTTCATCCCTAACAATTATTAGAAGCCAGAATAATTAAACAGTAATAATACTTTTGAGAAGAAAATAAACATCCATACACCATTATTGTATCATTCACAAAGCTTCATCATCAACCCTAGTTGAGGGTTTAGCCACACATAATTGAACAAATAATTAAATAATATTTCATTGGTATCAAAATAGTGTACTTACAAAAATATTCCAAAGATTACACCTCTTTTTGCACTTCCCACTCTTAATTTTTCCAATGGAACCCAGCAGCTTCAACCCTCTCGAACTCCATGTCATGAACCCCCAGAATATAACTACAACCACTTCTCAATAATCTCTACTTAAGCCGCCCACCTTATATATATATATGAGTCCGGATATACTTATAAGCTTAAATGTACAGGCTAGATGTTCTCCTCACCATGTAGATCATCTTCAATAAAAATCAGTCCATTTTAAAACTTCTAGCCCCACTAAAAGTTATCTCTTTTTCTAATCGTTCATTTCTCACAATTAATTTTTAATCAACTTCTGATCAACTTTTGCTGGGACTAGAAGTTTTAGAATAGGCTGAGTTTTGGTGAAGATGATCTACATGATGAGGTCACAAAACGTCGACCCTTAGATCAACCTCATGTGGGCCCCACAAGAGGCTGCACATCTAGCCTATACATTTAAGCCAATAAGTATATCCGGACTATATATATATTACAAAATACCCGTATCATCTCCTGCCGACCTACCAATTGGATACTCTAAATTGGAAAGGAAATTAACGGGTGGGGCCCACTTTAGCTTACGTCAATAATAAACAATCCCTAATTTAGAATTTTAAGTGGGGTTCATTGTATACAATTAGGAGCCGAGAAGTTGGGAATTCTATTAAATATGAGTGCAGTCCAAATGAGAGAATTATTTATATAAAGAAACAAAATCTATTTTCTAAAAACTTGAATCAAAAGTTCATCTTCCAAACGTATTAGGCAATTAGAAATTAAGTGTTTGATGACATCTCTAATTTATAACTTTGGGATCAGTTGACTCTTCTTCTGAATTATTTTGACATTCGCACGTGTCAAGAGCGCACGTGCTCTCATGGGTGCCCTTATAAATTCTAGTAGGTGCCTTCATCAATTAGTGACTTGACCGGTTTTGTTGTCGATTGATCTGCTCCACGTCGTGTATACTACGAACTTCGCCAAATATTATAATTTGCTGACTTTACCGTATTTTGTCCAATCCACTCAGAGTCCTTGCACACAACCAAAATACACTTAATTAATTTAAATTAAATAAAATAAGTGACCTACTAATATAGATATACAAGTACTATATGTAATATATATGCTTATCAAATACCCCCAAACTTATATTTTGCTAGTCCTCGGGCAAAACTAAAACTAAACTAAACCTAATAATGAAAGAAATAAAAGTCTAACTCACTTTCGCAAGAATCGCGATTGCACTTAGCATGTGCAACAAGTCGTTAAACTCCTAAGGGACTCCTGGTGGACGAGTGTTGTCTCGTGAGGGTTTGCAGTTAATTTACCTACAAAATTATAAGTTTTTAAAATAAAACATGGTCCACAATATTGTTTCAAAAAAATTATGCGGAGAATAAGAAACATAAGCAATTAATAATTGGATTTTTAACAAGCTAATAAACATGAATTAGAATTTAGGACACTATTCGAACACTAAAAACCTTTCACAAATACTCACGTCTAAGAGTGTGTGAGTAAATAGCTAACAAAAGTGCGATTTTAGTTCTGAAAAAGCCACAACTTTGATCACCTTCCTAATATATTTCGCCTCGACTTCAGCCTCACAGTTATACCCTCAATAATAAAAGCGCTCAGAATTATTTCACTCTTATATGTGAGTATGAATTAAGCACAAAACAAAGGGCTCTCATATATATTGAAGAACGAATTATTTTCAGAGGACTGATCTCATAGAAAGAAATATCAACCACTACACTGAGGATAGGGATGCTCACTCAACTTCTCACCTAATCAACAATCTGACCTCTCATTTGCTAGTATCCAATAGGCTCCTATAATGGGTAAAATGGGATGAGGTAGGATAAAAATGGTAGAAGAGTGTAGGGTTTTTGAGAAGACAGGGGCCTTGAATCTTTAAGAAGGACACTTCTTGAATTGTATATCTTCACTTTTTTCTTCTTCAGTTGTTCTTCTTTGACTTAAATAATTATGAATTTGACTTCTTTTTTTTCTTTATTCTTTTTTTTTTCAATTTTCACATTCTTTTGTAAAAGAAAAATACCATTTCTTGCATATAGAACTTGATATTGATATAGCTCATTACATTGAAGACATATACTGAATAAACACACACTGTTCTTTTTATTTTCTTTTCTGATCATCCCTAGACACTTCTCAGAAACAATTAATGAAAAATTGTTATGATATAGAGGTTATGGGGTGAAGGCTAGAAAAGTCATTAATAATGGAATGATAATGGACTTTTAGATGGCTATAAAGGTGAAACTTAAATTACCTATTATCATCTACCAAGTCGAGAGAGGTATGCCATGCATCATTTCAAATTACATGACTGAGATTTATTCGTACTCATGATGTCACCCTCAGTGGTTGAAGAAAATTATAGCACTCATGAGATCAAAGAAAGTGCTGAAAAAGTGCTAAGAGATTGAGTAGCTCTTCATTCTACTCAGAATTAGCGCATAAGAGATCTCTCAGCGGACAATGAAAGACCAACAAAACTCACTGTAGGTAAATAAGTCTCCACTAATGATTATTCAAGATCTCTTAGTTAGGCTCACTCTTCACTTAGATTACACTAATGTGGCTATGTATATGTGCAAGAATTTCTCTAAGACTTGATATTTCTGAAAAACTTTTAGCAAAGGGATAGTATAATAAACTGAAATTTAAAATTTATTAGCAAACTAAAAATCACAAAGCTTCTAATTACACTTAAATTTAATTACATCATAAACTTGAATCCTATTCAATTTTAAAACTTATGGACACAACACAAAAATTAATTTTTCTCCCTTACCCCCAAACTTAAATCAAACATTGTCCTCAATGTTTCCAAATATAAATCTATGAATAGCATGAACACAAGAGATGTGCTGAAATAAATACAGATATTGAAAGGTCCATGTTTTATGTTTGTCGAATTTCGTGTCAAAGGTAAACTCAAGATGGTCAATGTAACTTGAGTTAGAGTCTAGTGAGTCTCGGTTCACTTCGGTTGAAAGAGAAGAAATCTACAAAGACTCCGAAGAACTCAACTCACCACCGGAAGACATCCTAGGATGGTAAGTGACTTAGAACACTAAGTACCATAGGTGGTTAGATTGCTAAGAGTGTTTCCCACACTGTTTACTCTTGATAAAATGTGTTTTAAAAGATAAATTTTTAATCTGGACAGTGTTGGTTTCGAAACCAAGAAGTTTGGTTTCGAAACCAACTGCATTGATGGTATTATTTTATATAGGGAAAAGTCTGTTTCGAAATCAACCTTAGTTTGATTTCGAAACCAAACTTTATCTGATGACAGATGAAGTTTGGTTTCGAAACCAAAACTGTTGGTTTCGAAACCAAAACTCATCTGTCTTCAGATGAATTTTGGTTTCGAAACCAAACAGTTTGGTTTCGAAACCAAAACCACATCTATCTTCAGATGAAGTTTGGTTTCGAAACCAAACATGTTGATTTCGAAATCAAAAGGCAATAACCATCACAGAAGCTTGTTGGTTTCGAAACCAAATCAGTCAGTTTCGAAACCACATGTTGGTTTCGAAACCGACTGGCTTGATTTCGAAACCGACGCCCAGATTCGTTTTTCTGAGTGCGATTTTCTGAGCTGTAAAGTAACTTTCTAACACATTATTGCTCATCTCCCTCTAAGCCTTGTTTTAGGGAGATAATTGAGCGTGGGAAACATTTCTAAGTGGGATGAGAGGCTCAATAGATTATTCTCTCATCCCCAATAATGGTGTCTACCATTAGACCTAGAACTAATAATTTAGTCTAGGATTGAGCTGGACATCTTCACTATAAATAGGGGTTGAATCTCCAGTATTCAACAACCATTCACCCCTCACCTCAACAAGTACTTGAGAGTCTTCAACTCTAAATCCTTAGTTCTCAAGCTTGTTGAACTTGTTTCAAATCCTTCCCATTTTAAACCAAAAACTCTGTTTTTGTGTACCGGTGGTATTCCGGTGGTGGAGCTTGGAAGTGTCAAGCTCGTGGTGAAATACTTGAGGAGTCAAGTATTGGTTCAAGGTGTGGGACTTGCGGAGGTCAAGTTGGAGACACATCAACATCTACTAAGAGGCAAATTCGTGGAGTTCGAATTTGTTGAAGAACTATACACCGTAGCTGTTGGAGCGTAGAGGGAGTCGTAATTCGTGTCCATCGAGTGGTAAATCGGTTTGTAAGTTTTCATTTCTTTTAGTGGATTATTTTCTGGACTAGGTCCCGGGGTTTTTCCCAGTTTGGGTTTCCTCGTAAACAAAATCTCTTGTGCATTTCTTTACATTTATTAAGAGATTGAAATATTCGATTCTTGTTTCCGCATATTAAAGAATCGAATAAGTCAATACTCTTGACTAGAGATTTTAGTTTCCATCTTTATCACCAACATTATTTTTATTTGGTGATTGTGTAATCCTTAACCCTAGTCACATTGACATACGGTTATTCCAACTAATAACCGTAAGGATTTTAGACTTTCAGATATAAGGAAAGAGATTACCATAAAGCGAACTAGTGACCAAAAATAGTATGGGTTGCCTCCCAGCAAGCACTAAGTTTAATGTCTTCAGCCAGACAGACCAAAAAAATTAATCCTGGCAGACAGGATCTTCCAGAAGAATTTCCTAAACTTCTGGGGGAAGTAACTCTAAAAACTGTTTAAGACGTTAATCGTTAACTTTAAAAATATTACCATTTTCAGTGTTCTTAACATAACCAGCCCCATGTGGACATATATGATGAATTTTATAGGGACCAGTCCATCTAGAACCTAACTTACCAGGAAATAGATGCAACTTAGAATTATACAAAAGGACCTTCTGACCAATTTTAAAAGATTTACGATTAAAATTTCTATCATGAAACACTTTCATTCGATCCTTATATGTTTTGGCACTATGGTACGCATCATTCCTAATTTCCTCTAACTCATTGAGTTGAAGTTTCCTATGTGAACCAACTTTATCTAGGTTGAAATTGAGCCCTTTGATTACCTAGTATGCTCTATGCTCCAATTCCATAGGCAAGTGGCAAGTTTTGCCAAAGATTAGCTAGTAAGGTGACATCCCAATTGGCGTTTTGAAAGTAGTATGGTATGCCCAAAGTGCATCGTTTAGTCGAAGTGACTAATCTTTGTGGTTCGGGTTAACTATTTTTTCGAAAATTTGTTTTATTTGCCGAGTAGAGACTTCAACTTGGCCACTAGTCTGTGGGTGATATGGGGTAGCAACTTTATGAGTAATCGAATACCTTTTAACCAATGATTCAAATGCATGATTACAAAAATGCTTACCCCCATCACTAATAATGGCTCGAGGGGTTCCAAAATGAGAGAATATGTTATCTTTTAAGAACTGGACTACAACCTTATGATCATTTATTTTACAAGCTACCACCTCGACCCACTTGGAAACATAGTTAACTGCTACAAGAATATATAAATTGCCATAAGAATTAGGTAATGGACCTATAAAATTAATACCCCAGACATCAAAGACCTCAGTTATCAAAATAGGATTAAGAGGCATCATATTCCTGCGAGTTATACTCCCTAACTTCTGGCAACGTTCACACGCCTTACAAAACTCATGGGAATCACGAAAAACTATGGCCTAATAAAAACCACACTGCAAAATCTTTGCAGCGGTCTTTTTCGAAATAAAATGGCCCCCACATGAATATTCATAACAAAAAGAGATGACACTAAGATGCTCACTATTAAGGATACATCTCCCAATGATCTGATCAGGACAATGCTTAAACAAGTAAGGATCGTCCCAAAAAAAAGTAACGTACCTCGGTTAAAAATTTAGACTTATCTTCTTTAGTCCAATGTGATGGTATTTCACCAGTAACCAGATAGTTCACAATATCAGCAAACCAAGGTAATTCGGAAGTAGTACAGAGTTGTTCATTAGGGAATGTCTCCATAATAGGTAAGGACTCAGATGAAGAATCTACGATAAGCCTAGACAAGTGATCTGCTACTACATTTTCGGAACCTTTCTTATCCCAAATTTCAATGTCAAACTCTTGTAGCAACAATATCCAATGAATCAAACATGACTTAGCATCCTTCTTTGAAAGAAGGTACTTAAGCACACTATGATCAGAGTGGATGATTAATTTAGACCCTAAGAGATAGGATCTAAACTTATCTAAGGCAAACACAACTACTAAAAGCTCTTTATCAGTAGTAGAATAATTCAATTGTACATCATTAAGTGTCCTACTTGTATAATAAATTACATGGCGTAACTTATTTATGTGTTACCCTAAAACTGCTCAACTGCATAGTCAGATGCATCATACATAATATCAAAGGCTCACACCAATGAAGGGGCTGAATAATAGGGGCATAGGTCAACAACAACTTAAGCTTCTCAAAAGCGCATCATCAAAGACAAAAGTAACATCTTTAGCAAGTGAATTACAAAGTGGTCTAGAAATTTTACTAAAGTCTTTGATAATCGACGGTAAAAAGGAGCATGACCTAATAAATACCTAATTTCTTTCATTGTAAGTGGCTCAGGAAGACTAGAGATCAAGTAACTCTTAGCTTTATCTACCTCTATGCCCTTGTCAGAAATAACATGCCCTAAGACAATTCCGTTACTAACCGTAAATGACACTTCTCCCAATTCAAAACGAAATTTTTCTCCTCACAACGGATAAGAACTAATTTTAAATGATGGAGACACTCGTCGAATAATGATCCAAATACTGAGAAATCATCCATAAATACCTTTAGGAAACGCTCTACCATGACGAAAAAGATACTAATCATACACCGCTGAAAAATAACAAGCAAATTGCATAATCCAAAGGTCATACGACGATAGGCCAACGTACCAAATGGGCAAGTGAAGGTAGTCTTCTCTTGATCCTCTGGTGCAATGGGTATTTGGTTATAACAGGAATAGCCATCAAGAAAACAGTAAACGAATGACTGGCTAATCTCTCCAGCATTTGATCAATGAAAGGAAGAGAAAAGTGATATTTCCTCGTGACCGAGTTTAATTTTCTGTAGTCGATACAACTCGTCACCCGGTGGTCATACGAGTGGGAACTAACTCATTCTAGTCATTTTAGACTACAATAATCCCTAATTTCTTAGGTACAACCTGAACAGGGCTGACCCAAGAACTATCTAAAATAGGGTATATGATACCCACATCTAACAACTCTAGGACTTCAGCACTGACAACCTCTTTCATATTCGGATTAAGCTTACGTTGCATTTCTCATGAAGTTTTGGTATTTTCTTCTAAATAAGTACGATGCATGCACATGGAAGGACTTACACCCTTAATATCTGTTGTGGTCCACCCTATAGCTAATTTGTGTTCCTATAAGGACACTAATTAATTTGTCTTCTTATTTCTCAGTTAACTCAGAAGCAATAATGACAGGAAGACTCTCATTTAGACTTAAGTATGCATATTTCAACTCAGATGGTAATGGTTTTAAGTCCAATTTAGGTGGTGACTCAACAAAAGGGTCATGTTTAGACTCAATAGGTGGTAGGGGTTCTACTTTGTCTTTCCAAGTTTCGGTTTCCATGAGAGGGTGGTAGAATCAAACAATGCATTGACCTCTTTACTAACACTATCTATATCAAAATCACAACCAAAATGAGTTAAACATTCCTCTAATGGGTCTTTGTAACTTGACTGTAGGAACCTATCATGAATCATACTCTCTATAAGGTTAACTTGAGAAACATCATCAAAGTCTGGTGGTTTAGAGCTTATGTCAAAAACATTAAGCTCAACTGATATATTACCAAAAGAGATTTTCATAACACCATTCCTACAGTTAATCAGAGCATTTGAAGTCACTAAAAATGGACGACCTAGGATAACAAGGATATGATTATTGGGATTAGCTACAGGTTTGGTGTCTAAGATAATGATGTCTACAGGAAAAAGAATTTATCAACCTGAATGACTACATCCTCAACAATACCACGAGGTATCTTAATAGAGCGATCAACTAGCTACAAAGTTACCTTCGTGGGTTTCAACTCTCCAAGACCAAATTGCTCATACATAGAATAAGGTAGCAGATTAACACTCGCACCTAAGTCAAGCAAAGCGTGCTCAATCTTATGATCACCTATAACACGTGAATAGTAGGACATCTAGGATCTTTGTACTTAGGTGGGATACGGTGTTGCAGAATGGAGCTAACTTATTCACAGAGGAAGGCTTTCTTATGCACATTCAACCCACACTTGACTGTACATAAGTCTTTCAAGAATTTTGCATAAGAAGGGACCTATTTAATTGCATTGAGAAATGGGATATTGATTTTTACTTGTTTAAACACTTCTGTTATCTCATTATAATGATTACCCTTCTTAGGCTTTTGAAGCCTTTGTGGGAAAGGAGTAGCAGGGACAAAAGTTTTCTCAGGTGGTACTACAGGTAGCACTAGGACAAAACTAAGACTCTGACTCTCTGGGTCAGCTGATGAAGTAATCCTACCATGTTCTACAATTTTTTGTTGTTGGCTTCCATCAATTTCCTCATCCTCACTAGGCATTTAGACTTTATTGTTTACCTGTCTACCAGACCTAAGGGTTGTGATGGCCTGAATATGCTTGCGAGAACCTAAGTTGGAGGGATCATTAACCTTAAATTGACCATTGGGGTTTGGCACATGTTAACTTGGGAACTTACCCTTCTCATGCTCTCCTATCGCAGTTGCTAATTGACCCATTTGAGTTTTTATAATAGAGAGTTCTTAGCTATTAGTTAAGAGTGCCTGATTGGTAGTTTGCATAAACTATTGAATGGTTTCCTCTAAAGATGTTTTCCTCTGATGGGGTGGGACACACGGAGGAGCCTGTTGGGGAATAAGAGGATAAGTCATGGGTGACTGCACATGGGGCTGAACTATTTGATTATTTTGAGTCTCCCCTTGACTCTAAGAGAAATTGGAATGGTTCCTCTAGTTAGGATTTTATGTGTCAGAGAAAGGGCTACCAAACGTTTTCTTATATGTATTGAGAGCATTAGCTTGCTCAGCTATATACTCATGGAATGATGAAATAGAAGGACACATTTGAGCTGTGTGAGAAGGAATCCCACATAATTAACACACTTCACTAAATGCATGAATAAAAGAACTCCTCCTTTATTAATGGATAAAGCTTCCACTTTTCTAGTTAAATTAGCTATTTTAGCACTCAGATCTACCTCCTCGTTAACTTCATAAATTTCACCCCGTTTAGGTTGCGAAGACACTTGTGGAGCTACCTTGTCAATCCTACCTGAATACACCTATTACGGAGAGGTTTCAGACAAAGGCTCAAGAAATCTCCACAAAGCATCTTCCTCCACGGACATGAAATCTACACCACTTTTAGACTCGACTAATTGATGGTTTTGTTGTGAAAGTCCCTCAAAAAAGAATTGGACTAACGGCGATTTCCCAAAACCATGGTGTGGACATTTTAAGATAAGATCATTAAATCTCTCCCAACATGTGAAAAACTGCTCACCATTGTTTTGAGAAAATGGCATTATGAGTCGACGATAGTTGGTAGTTTCGTGCATAGGAAAGAATTTAATCAAGAATTTCTTCCACAACTCATTCTAAGTAGTGATGGAATTGGATTCCAAGGAGTACAACCAGGACTTGGCTTTGTCCTTCAAAGAAAAAGGAAATAGACGAAGACGAATTTCATCCTCATTAACACTGTTATATTTGACGATGGAACAAATATCTAAAAATTCCTTAAAATGAAGGTATGTATCTTCAGAGTCTAGACAATGAAAAGTGGTTAACTGATTTATCGCTGCTCTCAGGTCAAAGTTTTCTCGAATTACAGGCAAAATAATAAATAAAGGATTTGTAATATGAATTGGAGTATTTTGATCTCTAAGGGTTCTACCCTGAATTTGATTTCTATCCCCCCATCCCAGAAAACGTTGATGAACCGTTTATAGAAAAGTATAATGATTCTTCTTCAAAAAAAGTAGGATTTTCAAAGATCTCAATTACGTTTTCCAGTGTAACCACACTCTATCTACCCTTTTTTTAACGAAAAGACTAAAGACTACTTAACTAAAATGCAAGGAAGGATCCTAAGATGATGCACACCCAGATTGTAAATAAACAAGCAATTCTAATAATTTAAGATCACTGATTTAAATAATTCTAGGGATACACCACACAAGAAAAAAAAACAAATTGCTCCTACTTTTTAAAATCTGACACGTACTCTAGTTCAATATGATTTCACCCTTAATTCCAAGTCCGTGAATCACTTGTCTAAACTTGCATTACTATAATGCCCTAGCCCTTGGAACCCGTGATCTAACCCAATCACCCGAGCCCAAGGTCCGTTACGTTAGGAAAAATAGAAATAATATTTTAACACGTAGAGTATTTCAAGTGATCACTTCAATCAATCAAATCTAAGGATCAATTAAGGTCTTGGTCTTCTAAGAAAATCTCACCTAAATTTTTTTTTAAAACCTTATACACTCAAGAAATCCTTATTAGTGAACAGGAGTTCACACAAAATCGAAATAGATGACCCATGCATAAGTGTAAAACCATAATCACTCAAAGATTACATCAACAGAGGTTTATTGGTCGTTGCTCACAAAATACAAAACCAAAATCATTAAGGTAAAATTCTACGTGAACTAGACATCAGAGGCTCTAACTTTTATGTTTTGAAGAAAAACCCATTCACGATAGTTATATATATATATACAATCCACATTTGCAACATGATTATCCACCCATATTATCTTGCATAAATTATTAGTAGACATGATGGAGCAACATATGTAACATTTATCGATAAGCTTACAGCAACACAAAATAATATGCATATGCAATCAGCAACAGTTCATAACCAGAAAAATGTGATTTTTTTGACAGCTTATTCTCTTTTACGATTTTTAAATCTTACGGCTATTACGGGTGCCACCCACGATCATGAGTTCATCTTCCGCGGGGAACCCATCATGGGGTATCGCCATAAGGCCGCCTTAAAGGCACGAATCATATAGATTCCATATTTCTCTTGTTTTCTTATTACATGTTGTTCTTATTTTACAAGTGATTATGCACTCAACGTGTATTTTCTACACAACATATAATACGCATGCAATCATTATTTTGATATCAACATGCAACGCCATATAAAATCGGCTAGTCATTAATATACGTCACATCACATCATCATGCTATTGAAATAAAACCTCAATTCCATGAATGTATATAACCACATTCATGATCAAATCAATCATACTCACTTCATTATGTTATTGAAATATAACTTCAAGTCCATGGAAATATATATCCACATCAAGATTGACTTAATCATATACCCATCATCATGCCATAAACTTTGAATCTATGAAACATGTATCCACATCATAATCGATTTGAGCCAACCATAATAAATAAATATGCACAATCTAAGGTTTTAATAAAAATCATACAAATCATAAATCGGGTTAGGTTCTTACCCTTCCTTAACCGTGGTCTAGTACGTATAGGAATAGTGTTCTCTTTCTTCTTCTTTTTTTTCTTTTCGTATCCCTTCTACTCCACTTCTTCCTCTTGTTTAATTCTAACGGAGATTCTCGAAACACAACATATGTGTTGGGTTTTAGAGGAGGAAAACGGCTAGCTTTAGGTGTTTTTTTTTGAAACTAGAACAAGAATGAAAGAGTGTAGAGATCGAACTGAGCTTCTCCCTCCCTTTTTCTTTTTTTTTTCAAAGGAAGAGTGAGAGAAAGGAGATCGAACCAAGCTTATCTCTATCTCTTTTTTTTTCTTGTGTTTCCTCCTTGATTTTTCCTTCTTCTTCACTTCCTCCCTTTCTTTAAGTTTTTTAATGGAGGATCCTCGGTTGTGAGGAGATGAGATGGTTATAAGAGAGGAGAGGAATTGATAGAGTTTTTTTTTCTCACCGAATGGAAGAATGAGAGAGTGAGAGGGAGAGTAGCGATCGAGCTATGGTAGCTCCTTTTCTCTCTCTCCAAATCTGTAATGCCCCGCCCTCACATTTTAGGTCTGTAGCCCTTAATCAATAAGAATTACGCATTCCGACAGAACCATTAACAACCTGTAGCTCTAGGGTGTACGCATTACACCAAGCTAATAAGAAGCTTGCACTCACATTCAATACACGAGTAAAATAAAGCTGAAATAAACTTTATTAACTCAAAGATAAATTGTCATATGAACAAACGAATAAACGAATATTCTCAAAGAATAATGGACTAAACATGTGTCCAGACTCAACTAAACTTAATTAAAAGAATAACTAATGTCTTCACGGAAATCCAAGAAACTCCGAAGACTTATTCCTGCCTTACGAGCCCCATCGCTACTATGTATTCGCCTGATGACCTGGACCTAAAAAGATTAATGGTGCTAGGTCAAAACCTAGCTAGCAGGTTCACTAGTTCCCTTGGCTTAGATTCAGGATAACAATGTATTTCACGAGAGTGTATTAATATTGTAGCATAAGATATGTCAGGATAAAAGATTAAATAAGGTAAAGAGATGCACAAGATAACAACTGTTGTGTTTTATGATCTTCAGTTAAGATTAGGTTCTCGCAACAAGTGGTGTACTCTAGTTACTACCCACATTTCACCCATCCCTGTAGTTCACTCGAGAGATTGGCCGTGTGCCATGAACACTGGTAACCCTGTTGGCTTTACTTACATGTCAAGTGATTCCGTAGACCTCACTTGGCGATTCTGTAGACCTCACTTGGAGATGACCATGCCTATACAGGACCTAAACTATGTTTGCACACAAGCCAAACAAGTTGTTCAAGCACACATCAAGCTTATGGAGGTTTCTTACATATTCTATGTATCCACAAGTGTTCATCTTCATAAAAGTATGCAACCAAGAGTTTAAGCATGCATTCCTTGCTCATAAACACATATTTTCATATAATCTGTAGGTTACATATCATGATGTTCATTAAACAAAAGCCAAACTTCATTAAGAACACAAAAATAAAATAATTGTGGCCTCCAGGACAGTTGGTATCGATGCCAGCTTAGTTGGTATCTATACTAACCTTGATGTGGGAAACAAGCGTGGTTGGTATCGATACCAGCCATGTTTGGTATCGATACCACATGAGCCTAGTATCGATACCAGCACCACTTGTCGAACAGGTTCCAACTGGTATCGATACCTGCTTTGTGGGTATCGATACCCTCTGGGTTTTTCCGCGATTTTGGGTTTTGTTCTTCATTCAAACTTCATGTAAACTTGGTTTTCACCCCTGTAAACATTAGGGATTCATATATTCATCACATATACATGGGTTCCATGCATCCTAACCATTAAAAACATACACACCTCATACGTTTAGGGATTTCATGCACTCTTTCATATGGTTCGCATGCAACAACATATAAACAACTAACTAGGTTTTCATGCATTCAATCATTAATGAAGCATAACAACAACATGAATACCTTAAATCTACACCAAAAGAGCAAGTTACTACTTGCCTCAAAGCAAAACCTTATCCACAATCGCAAGGAAGAAGAAAAATCCATGAACTTAAACCTTCAACCCCTTCTCTCACGCACACGATCCTTCCTTGATCGAACCTTCAAGAGAAACTTAGAGTTTCTCTGCCTCTAACCCTAGTCGATTCTCTCTCTTGCTCTCCCTCTCTCTTGGTCGATTAAAAACAAGAATGGGGCTTTGGGGTTAGTTTATATTTATAACTAGTATAAATCCAAACTTACTAAAACTCTGTTAGGGTGCCCTTAACAATAGTGGGTGCCCCCTAACATTAGTAATTTCTAAAGAAAGGGTATTACAAAATCGCTATCTTCCCATCCCCCTATTTCCTTTTTCCAAAAATTCATCCATCTTAGGCATATTTACTTTTTATTCAAAGTGTTATACTAGTGTGTGTTGCATATTCATAACATCTTGGTGTTTAAGGTCATCTAGAGCTTGACACATGTCCATCAAAATGAATCCTACGGTTAGTATTTTCACCATGAGCTTAATTCCAATCTTGGTGGGCAAGTCTTACTAAACTTGGTGTCATCTATACATAATAGGTAAGTTTTTTGTAATTTAATGATCTAATTAATATTTGGTTGGGTCTTCCCATTAAGTAGATCGACTATGGCAAGTATATATCTAAATCTTTGAATCATCTAATTAATCTTGACTCATCAAGTAAATCTAACGGTTAGCATCTCTTGAGATTTGTCTTAGGAAGGAAATATTATTGTTAGTAAGGCATTTCCAATATATTCAAGATGAGCTAACCAAAAATAGTTCCAATCAAATAAATTCAAATTTTGAATTCATTTCCTTACTTAGATACCATCCTAAACTTGGTAGTTATTCTTATATATATATAACATATATGTGTGTGTGTGTATGTATGACATAAATATTTTAATTGTATGCATGGAGTCATTTTAGGTAACAATATAGT
>MVGT01002008.1:44445-55503 GCA_002174775.1 Macleaya cordata | reverse complement strand
GTCCAATCCACTCATATTCCTTATACACAACCAAAATATACTTAATTAATTTAAATTAAATAAAACAAGTGACTAACTAATATAGATATACGGGTGCTAAATGTAATATATATATGTTTATCAGCCAACATAGTTGAGTCAGAAATGCAAGTCTATTTCTTGGATCCCCAAGATACCGCAGCAGCCCCACCTAAAGTGGAAATCTATCCTGTTGTGGATTTAGATTTTGACTCAATATTGTTCCAACTTGCATCGTTGTATCCTTTTAATACAGCGAGATATAATATAAACCATATTGCAGTCCAGTGTTCTCTCCCTGAGTTACTTGTGAAATGACACAACAAATCCACAGCATATGCTATGTCTGGTCTAGTACAATGTATCGTATACATAAGACTCCCAATGACACTAGCGTATTTAAGTTGATCAAAACAACTTTCAGTGTTTTTTTTTTTAATTTAACATTTGGATCTATTGGAGTAGAGACTTGTTTTTCTTCCTAATACTTATACTTGTTTAGTACCTTTTCTATGTAATGATTTTGAGTCAAAACATAGCCATTCTCACTTCTTAGAATTTTAATTCTTAAGATCACATTAGCCTCTCTCAAATCTTTCATGTCAAAATTAGAAGCAAGAATCTTTTTAGTTTCCTCTACACAAATTCGATTTATCCCAAAGATAAACATATCATCAACATATAAACATATAATTACACATGCATTATCATCAGTTTTATAATAAACACATTTATCAGCATCATTAACTTTAAAACCGACAGATAACACTATCTTGTCAAATTTCTCATGCTATTGCATAGGTGCTTGCTTTAAGTCATAAAGAGACTTAACTAACTTGCACACCTTACATTCTTGCGCTACAAGGACAAAGCCTTCAAGTTGCTCCATGTATATTTCTTCCAAATCTCCATTTAGGAAGGCTATTTTTACATCTATTTGATGGATAACCAAATTATGGACCGATGCAAGAGAAATTAAAACTATAATAGATGAAATCCTAACTACAGGTGCATGTGTGTCAAAGTAGTCAATACATTTTCTTTGAGAAAATCCTTTAGTCCAAGTCTCGCTTTAAACTTGTTAATAGAGTCATCTGCATTCAGTTTCTTCTTGAATATCTATTTACAACCTATAGGTTTTGCTCCTGGAGGAAGATCAGAAAGAACCCAAGTTTGGTTGTACATGATGGAATTCATTTCATCGTTGATTGCTTCTTTCTAGAAAAGAGCATCACGGGAACTCATGGCTTTATTAAATGTAGATGGTTTATCCTCAATATTCAGAATGTATTTTGTATGTTCTTTTACCACATTTCTATCTCCTTCTACAAGGTAGATAATAAATTCTAGTCCAAAGGATTTATCTATCATTTGCCTCTTACTTCTTCTAGGTTCAACTTCTTGATCTAGTTCGAGAATCAGTTCTAGTACATGTATGGTTAAATGTTCATTTCCAACCTGGGGTTGGTATATGTGGATCTCTAATTGTTCGAAATTCTTAGGTTCAGAATTAGATCTAGTTAAGTTCTCAAAGAACTCTACATCCACATATTCAATAATAGTATTTAATTCTAGATTGATAAATCTATAGCAAACACTATTACTAGGATAACCAATAAACACATATTTATTTGATCTATCACCTAATTTAGGTCTCTTTGGGTTTGTTTTTCTTACATACGCAAGACACCCCCACACTTTGAGATGACTCAAATTTGGTTTTCGGTTAAACCATAATTCATAAGAAGTAATATTAGATTTCTTTCTAGGAATTTTATTAAGAATATAACATGTAGATAATAGCTTCTCCCATAAATTCAATTGTAGGTCCGAACTTAATAACATAGCATTACACATATTAATCAAAGTTCTATTCTTGCGTTCAACGATTCCATTCTGTTGAGGTGTATAGGGCGCTGTGAACTGATGGATAATACCATTATTTTCACAGAACTTTGTGATTTTAGTAGAATCATATTCTCATCCCCTATCTGATCTTACTGCTTTAATCTTCTTGTTATGTTGATTTTCAACTTCTGCTTTGAAAATTTAAGAACTTTTCAAAAGCCTCATCTTTCGATTTTATAAGATATACATAAGCATATCTCGAAAAATCATCGATGAATGTAACAAAATATTTATTACCCCCACGACTTAAAGTTTCCTTTAAGTCACATACATTAATATATCTTAAATCAAGAAATTTAGAAGATCTTTCAACGATTTAAATAATGGTCTATGGATTTTAGATTGTACACATCTAATACATTTATTAATATTATCGTAAGCACATTTAGGAATTAAGCCTAAGTTAGACATGTTTTTTATAAAACCATAATTAACATGTCCTAGCCTACTACGCCACAAAGAAAAAGACTCAACAATATAAGTAGAAGAAATTTTATTGATTAAGTTAAACTAAATCATCCCATTACAAGAATATCCCTTTCCCACGAAAACCCCATTCTTGGATAAGACTAGCTTATCCGATTCATACACAAGTTTAAAATCTCTCTTATTAAAGAGATCACCAGAAACTAAGTTCTTAGTCATATCTGGAATATAAAGAACATCTATAAGAGTAAGAGTCTTCCCTGACGTAAACTTGAGATCTACGAAGCCAGTACTAACAACCTTAATGTGGACATCATTTGCCATTTTCACCTCACCCCCATCATTGATTTATCGTAAGTTTTGAACAACTTTCGATCCTTGCATATGTGGATGGTTGCTCCTATATCTAACTACCAACCGGAGTCATTGCTTACACTATTTGCTTCTAACACCTTTGCAATGAGATTCCCTTCTTCGGTCATGTTTGCTTGGTTTTTCAAGTACTTCTTCTTTATAAGGCAGTCCTTCGCAAAATGACTGGTTTTACTACAGTAGTCGCAATCACCTTTATTCTTCTTTTTATTCTTGTTCTTATTCTTAGAATCCTTTTTAAACTTATTATCATTCTTTTGCTTAAGACTGGTGTGCTTAGATTTATTATCCTCAACTATGTTTACGTTAGAATGATCTTCAGATTTTTCTTACGTTTCATGAATCTTCTTTAATACAAAGATGATAGAGTAGGGATTCCAGAGTATACTTCTTCTCATCATGTTTGAGTTACTTCTTGTAGCCATTCCATGACTTAGGAAGATATGTAATGATGACTCCAACCAAGAACTCTACATGGAGAGTAATTTCTGCCACTTTAAGATCACTGACAATATTAAGAAAACTATGCGCTTGGCCAGTATAGATTTATCATCAGTCATCTTAAAACTCATGAAATTGTCGATCAAGAATTTCTGGTTACTAACCTCTTCAATGCGATATTTCTCTTGTAAAGTAGTTCATAACGCTTTTGCAGTTTGGATATGTTGATGGGCTGTATAGCACGTTAAGAATGTGTCCACGATATAAGAATTCTTCTTTTTTCCTCTTCATTCTCTCCATCTCCAATTCAGTCGAATCTATTTCATCTGGAATTGGTTGAAGATTCTCTCCCAGAATGTAAGATAGCTTCAATGTAGTAAGGAAGAACATCATCCTCTCTTGCTACCTTGTAAAATCTTCTCCATCAAACCTCTCAAGTCTAGTGGAGTCCTGGTTCATCACTTAAATGGATTGCGACACTGTTCCCTCCATTACTGAAATATAGTTTGAAAATTGTTGGAAATAATTTGGAATAGCAAGAAAAAAAAAAAGAATGGTTTATAGAACTCCTAGGCAGATAATCGTTGTCTTTCAAACTGTATTTCACCCCTATAATGCACCAGGGTTATCTGAAATATATTTTCAGGATACATGGACTCTAACCATAGGATTATGTGAGTTCGAATGTGCAAGATTCGATCACAACCAAGATCACTCCTTTTGATCTTTGTTAATGCCAAAATACTCTAACTCTGCTTTGGTTTGCTTAGAAATTCAAAGTATATTGAGAATAGCCAAGAAGCCATCTACTTATAGCCTTGGAAGCACTATTTCGGAAGAGTTTTTTGTGACTTTTCTGAACTGGTGCGAGTGGGTATCAATACCCATTGAATGGGTATCGATACTGACACAAAACGATGACTTCAGATGGCCTTAGTATCCATACCAGTTGAGTGGGTATCTATACTAGCATGACCTGATCACACCCTTCAGCTAGTATCGATACTGATACTGACCACGTCTATCGATACTAATAGTGACACCATCTCACTTTTTAAAAAGCTTAAGGCTCCAATTGACGATACGCACATGAGAAGTGCAAGGTGTGCCACTAAAGCGCCCAATAAGCCCTAAACGCCCAATCACACTTTTGCACACGCGCGTATGCGTGCCTGTGAGCGTACGTATGCACGTGTACGGTGGTGCTTTGCACCACCTTATCAATTCCAATGAGGACCTAACACTTAAAAGATAAACTCTAATAAGTGTAGTCGCTTATAAACCTCAACATGCGACGATTTGGATAGAAAGTATAATAGGACATTTGAAGATAAACAGATGAATGCTTTCGAAATCAGCATTGCAGTCAAAGAATTAATTATTTTTTTGGGCAGCTACAACACACTCGAATTTCAAATACAATCTTGATATTTGTATCTTCAATTGGGATTCTCTTTTTTTTTTTATCGATATAGTCCCTTGCATATGATTGCTTATGTGCATATGTGCCAACCTAGTTGGTACATTCTTCCTCTTTATACATTCTATCTTTTTTGTACATTCTTCTTTCTTCTTAGTGAAATCTCTCATTTCTTTTTGATAAAAAAATATCTTGTGCTTTTTATGTAGCATGTTACCCCAAGACAATGTCTTCCATATGTGGCATGAATAATTTCACAATAGGTCAAAATAATAATGTATCTCTAATGCAAATTATCTTGAATGCTTTTTCTTACTTATGTGATTTTTACTTTTTTGAATGGGACAAAACTACTTTTTGAATGGGATAAAATTATTTTGTTCACTTATGCTGACTAGGATATGAAGACATTATGAAGTTAAATGTCTAAAACTAGACATTGTCTTTCATAATGTCTAGTCTAACCATTGCTATGTCACCATCTAAGACTTTCTTCACATTAGCATTGGAGAAGGATTATTGAGACTAATATCTATCTTTCCTATGTGACAATCACTTTTTACCATTCACATTAGCATTGGAGATGTTCTTAGTTCAAGGAAAACAAATCAAAAGATTATATATGGAAACATATATGTATGCAACTTCTAACTCCATCATAGGTTATTTATATGTACATACTTTGTGGGGCCCCCATGAAGTTGACCTAAGAGCTGATTTTTGGTGAGAATGATCTAATGGTGAGGAAAACATCCTCACCGAAAATTAGTCCATTCCAAAATTTCTAACCCCATCAAATGGTGATTTAAAATTAACAATATTTATGGACATTCTATAAATATTGTAAATTTTAAACCAATATTTGATGGGGTACCGATCTAAATAGTGAAGAGAACATTCTCACAAAAATTAGCCCTTAGATTAACTTTATTTGGGCCCCGTATGAGCATGTATAAACATGTCTACGAATTCGTTCTCATTTTATAAAGGGCTAGCGGATTTTATATGAGAATGATTTATGTGGTGAGAAGATCATCCTCACACCATCATTTCTATGTAGACCCCATCAAAATCATATCCAAATAAGTATGTATTGCAATCCTAACTCATCTAAATTAGAATTTTGCTTTTTTTTTATTTTTGAATGGATCTTAATTAAATATCTTCCCAATCTTGTAAAAGTGTGATTATGTAGGACTAATGAATGACTAAAAGTTTGCATTGCAGTTGCTTCATGCTAATTTTGTAAAAGTTATTCTTTGTTGCAAAAAAATTGAAGCACTACCCTTACATTCAAATTTCTTTAAAAAAAATCATTTTGGAATAATTTTTACCAGAAACAAAAATAATTGTTCACCAAAACAATACATATGTCTCTTCTAAAAAATCCTAATGCACAATTGGAGAATGAGATATACTCGTAACATACATTACGTGTGTCACACCACTAGTTATTGATATGTGAAAAAGAAAATTCATGACTTCTCATTCATTTTTTTGTCATAGTTTTCGTATGCATTTAAATAGATATATAGTTTGTGAACATTAGAAAAAAAAGAAAAAGAAAAAGCAAGCTTTGCATTTGTTTCTTTAAATTGTTTCATTTGTAAGTATCTTTCTCGTATAAGTAGAGGACTAAATAAACTTTAGCCATAATAATAAAAAAAGGTATTTATTACCTTTGAAACAAATATTAACATTAATAACTTACTATTTGTTTGTACTCATACAATATATTAAGGTTTCAAATTTATTGCATTTGCAAATGATTAGTTTTAGAATCCGAGGTTTCCCCTGAGAGTTGTTAGTCAATATGCATTGTTTGTCTGATTTTAATTTATTTTATATATTATTCATGATTTTAGAAATCAAAAAGAGTTATTAATTGGGATGTTGGAGAAAAATTAATCAATTGAATATTTTGGTAAAAGAAGGGACAAGATCATCTCCGAGGTGGACATACAACAACCACGTAGAGGGAAACCCATTTCAGGTTAATTGACCCACATAATTTTCTCAGTCATCGACGCAACAACTTGGGAGTATTAAGTCCATTTGTATCACACACGTGTCTTTTCTTTAATAAACGTATCAAACGAGACACCTCTCCTTTGTATCACACACTTTAACAAACTATGCACCTCATTATAGTCAATGATCCTATAACTAAAAGTTTATGTAATCTCTATCAATATTCTCCTTTTTCAATGTTATATTCATCTAGAAGATTATTTGATTTAAGTTTCACATTCAGGCTTTTTAATTTGTTATAGAGGAACTTGGTTTAATTTCGAAGAAGGTTATGACTGATAAGGGATCCTTCTAGCTGTTATCATTTATTTCATAAATTTATAAGGAGTTGTATGGTTGTGTAGCTAGGTTTAGAAAATTACTTCAAGTGAAGTATTGGTTTAGTGTTGAATCAATTTATTTAATTCTTAAATGCTAAAAAAGGTTTTTAAAGAACTTTGAGACTATGACAACTTTCTTTCTATTTAAAAAAAAAAGATAAATAAAAATCAAATTTTGATTGATTCATAAGAGATGTGATATGATAGGAGAGTCTTGTTAATTGTCTAGTAGTATCAGGGTAAGGCTAAAAACAGTCTTGTTGTAAATTTGGATTCAGGTGTTTTAGTTTTGAGAAACTGAACTCTTCTTTCTTAATTGAGATGCTTTTCTCTTCCCTTTCTATTTCTTTGTTTCAAAGTTATGGACTTAATCATCTACAACCTTATCGTAAACCTTAAAAAACCTACATCTCAATAACACAAAATCCATCTTTTTAGTTTCCAAGTTTCAATCCCCAACCCACCTTAATCAATGCTTTCTCTACTGTTTTGCATCAAATTAAGAAAGAGCTTCATCAAACCTTATTCATCCTAAACTTCTAAACAAGTTGAGATTGAAGTGCTTTGTAAATCCGAATTCTGATACTAAGAAAACATGATTCCTTAAACTTGTAAGCTGATGAAAAGAAGAAAAAATAGATAGTAGTGTAAATAAGAGAGATATTACAAGGGAAAAAGAGAAGAAAATTATAGACAAGACACATGTTTCCACAGTAATCGAGAAGGATAATGTTTAACGTACTGCAGGGTGTACATCAATCTGTACAACAAGGTCAATCTAATGGTGGATGCATGAATTCCAACCCTCTCGTGAATCACATTCTTTTTAAAGTGATAAAAGCCCATGGTGAATGCACCTTGCTATACAACATGTTGTATATTTTGTTATAGGTCTAGTTTCACATGTTGAGAATAGTCTCATATGGGATATGAGAGCCTTGAAAGTCCACTACAACGACAGAATAGTCCCACATGGCCACTCATTGCTAATTAGTTTCGAGTTGGACGCATCTCTTGTCATCAAAGATTTTGGTGTTATTATTGCTTTGAGCTTTCATGAGATGACGATGATTTAATTTTATTATGTGAAAATGATAGTTTCATGACTTCTCCGTCATATTTTTTGTTTGTCATAATTTTAGTATGCCAATAAGAATATAAATTGTGATCATTTAAAAATAAAACACCAAATATGCATATTTTTTTTGTTTCTATAAATTGGTTCATTTATAAGTCTCTTTGGCATCAAATAGAGGAAAGAATATAGTTTAGCCATGGGTAAAAAAAAATGGTACAGCCTTTGTTACAGCTATTAAAAAGAAATGATCTAACTTTTTATTTTTGTAATAATCAGAGATTTTCCTGCTTTGAATTAGGACTAGTGTAAAGATGATAGTTAATGGTTTTTGTCTAATTTAAATTTGTTTTGCACATTCATGGTTTCAGAAATTCAAAAGAGTTATTAATTGAGATGTGGAGGAGATTGAATTAATCGAGGATCATTCAAAAGGTAGTTATTTGCGATGATAACTTTCTTAGCATTTCATTAGCTTTTAAAATGAGAAGACATATTTTGCATTCGTCGTACTTATTTATCCTATAACCGAAGTCTAGTTCCATCCTTTAGCTTTTAAAATGAGAAGACATATTTTGCATTCGTCGTACTTATTTATCCTATAACCGAAGTCTAGTTCCATCCTTTAGCTTTTAAAATGAGAAGACATATTTTGCATTCGTCGTACTTATTTATCCTATAACCGAAGTCTAGTTCCATCCTTTAGCTTTTAAAATGAGAAGACATATTTTGCATTCGTCGTACTTATTTGGTCTCTTACCCCATAGAACCTAAAGTTATAAATTTCTTAAATCTATCTATTTAGGCTTTAAATTTATAATTACTCTCCAAAAACTTCTCTTTATCAATTTTTTTACCAAAAAAAAAACTACATACCCTAGCTTTTTAATTTTTCAATTTTGGGTAATTGGTAACCTCTATTTTTCTGCTTTTTTCATTGTTCAATAGTGAATTTTGTAGATTTTGTTGGCAAGAACTAATTACACATTTTTTTAACCTTCTAATGTTATTGTTTGATTCAGTTTTAAGGCATTTGGATCCCGCCTCCTCACAACTTCATAAAGATCAATTATGATGCTTTGTTTCTCTCTCCAAATGAGCCGATTGGTAATGTACTAATTATGAGAAATTTTTCAAGGAAATTTAAAGGTACAAAATGTTGGGAATCGATTATATCAAGTTTAAAAAAGCAGCAGAAAAAATTAGGGTTTCAAAAACTAATCCAATTCCTTTAAGTACATCCAACTATTAATGGGATCTTTTACAGAAGGATAGAATAGTATAACTTTATAGCGTGAACTGAATCCCCAAAACTTTACTTTTAGAAGCACACGATTGCACAAACAAATCTACCGGAATGGACCGTCAACCACATTAATCTCCACCGAAAACTCAAGATAACTCTGCTAGAGTATTTCGGCCATAACGTTCTGCTCGTTAATCCGTTTTGCCTATATGATACCTGCTTTTTATAAAAAAATTAATTTCCTATAACTTTCTCAAAAACAGCCGACCTTCAATTCTACTAATTTGTTCCTGCGGGATGTCACTGCAAACTTTGGAACCCAAAAACAGTGTTTTCTTTTGTCTCTCAACTTGAAGTAATGGACGACGCTCCTCTCTATTTATAAATAGATAGGTCTCCAATCCCTTTTAGATTCTAAGTCTAATTAGGTCTATGTTGGGTCCCATACTTTTAGGCTTTTTAAATATTTAATATTCTAACTTTAGTGTCTCACACAAAATAGAATTACTAAATATTTTAATTACAAATAACTCCACCAAATATTTGTAGCTAAACCCTCCATAAAGTGTGGGTATTATAAAAGAACCCTTCCACTGTTATTCCTGTAATTAGGTCCCTCCACTATATACTGACGTTCGTAAATATCCCTGGCTTAATGTTTATATACTTGTCAGTACCTCGGGTACATTTACATATTTTGACCCTGACCATCACCCATTTATTAACTCCTATGATCTAATAAATCTCCCAAATAATTTGGGAGATCACTGGCCAGTTTAGATCAATAGATCCTACAATGTGATTCAGGTGAACGTCATTTCATGTGGATTTTTTTATTGAATTAACTTATTACTTCTATGGAATAAATGACCATCCACCTTGCTCAGAATATTGGATCATGATTTTGTTTCTGACCTCACTGATTAGTAAAACAAAACGGTCACTACTCTCTGTGGGTCATACGTTAATTCTCAGGATTAAGAACCAATTGCAATAATAGTAATTGTTATGATTATTTATTATAAACTGGCATTGAATAATAATAATCATACTTTAGCCTGTTCAATGTAATTTGATTACATTAACATATTAGACTAGGAGTCAGCACTCCTGTGATGGAGATACATCACATTATATGATATATAATCATCAAATATGTTATAGTCTTAAAATAGACTACAAACCGACAGAAATGAATTACAACTTTCCTTGCATGAACCAACTTCATACAAATAATTCATTCGTTATATTATACTCACTATACAGGTTAAACGAAATAAATTTAACATTATAAAATGTCATAAACATTGTTTTAGGACATAACCCCAACATGAAATGTATTAGAGGCAAAGCTTCATTTCCAACAGAAGCTTAAGGATTCGCAATCCTAGCTGTTGTTCAATGGGCGAAGTACTTCAAGCAAACCAGGGTGGTTTTGGATCGGACGCTCAACCCCTAATAAACTACGTCAACAAGGAAGGAAAGTGCAATGTTGAATAAAGTTACATAAGAAATTTTGAGGATTGTATATATTATCTCCCTTCTTTTTCTATTGTTCTTTGGAAGTTCTCTTTAAGAAGAGCAAACTTGGTTGTTGATACTCTTGCCAAGTATGCAAGAACGCTCAAATTTTGAAAGTCTAAATTCACCCTACGGTTAATGAATTTAACCGAATGTCAATGTGACTATGGTTAAGGATCACACAATCACCTAATTAAAAATTACTAAGGTGATAAGAGTACAACAAAAATCTCTAACAGGAGTATTGACTTATTCGATTCTTAATATGCGGAATTAAGAA
>MVGT01002008.1:0-25241 GCA_002174775.1 Macleaya cordata | reverse complement strand
GAAATGTGAATGTCGTAGTTGTTGCAGGTTCCTCCTGGTCCTACTTCGTTGGGATTTCAGTTGAGTTGAGAAAAAAAATGGGTGGCAAATTTGTAGTGCATATCCTTGTTTAAATTTGCTTCCGTTGCGTAAATTATTATATGCACTGTGTCTATTAGGTGACGAAAGGTCCAGTTTACAGGGGAGACTCTGCCGGAATTGAGTCTCGCGGTAGACTGATGGTAATGTCCCTTGTATTTTGGGATACGGGGCGTTACACAGTTTGAACCGTTGACATCATTAGAAGCCTCCACTACTACGACTAAGAAGAAGCCACCTAAGATAGAGCTGAAACCATTACCAGACACTCTAAAGTATTCTTACCTTGGTGAATATGAAACTTTACCTGTAGTGATTGCTTCTGACCTGACCCAAGCCCAAGAATCCAAACTACTTGAGGTCCTTAGAGAAAATAAGGAAGCCATAGGTTAGACAATAGATGACATCAAAGGCATTAGTCCGTTAGTGGTCCAACACCGGATCCACTTGGAGGATGACTCTAAAACCTGTAGGCAACTTCAGAGACGGCTTAACCCTAACATGAAGGAAGTAGTGAGGGCCGAAGTTATCAAACTTCTTGATGCTAACATTATTTACCCAATCTCAGATAGCCAATGGGTAAGCCCTGTCCAAGTAGTACCCAAGAAGTCAGGAATTACAGTGGTTCCTAATGAAAATAATGAATTAGTCCCCACTAGAGTTCAAACTGGATAGAGAGTCTGCATAGACTATAGGAAGCTGAATAGTGTGACCCGAAAAGGCCATTTTTCCCTTCCTTTTATTGATCAAATATTAGAGAGACTTGCAGGTTAGGCCTTTTATTACTTTTTAGATGGTTACTCTGATTACAACCAGATTCCAGTTCACCCAGATGACCAAGAGAAAACCACATTCACGTGTACTTTTGGCACGTTTGCTTATCGTCGCATGCCATTTGGCCTCTGTAATGCACCTGCTACATTTCAGCGGTGCATGATGAGTATTTTTCACGACATGGTCGAACGTTTTCTTGAAGTCTTCATGGATGACTTCTCCATCTTTGGTTTGTCTTTTGAGGAGTGTCTACACCATCTTTCACTTGTGCTGAAACGTTGTCGTGACACTAACCTAGTTCTTAACTTGGAAAAGTGTCATTTCATGGTAAAGAAAGGGATGTGAGATGTTTGGATTTTGTACTCTTTTCCTCACATGTAAGAGAGAAATTACCCATATCAGAGTGATTCTTTCAAAGAGAATAACCTGGTAAGATTTGAAGTCAAAGCGTATTTTCTAAAGGTAACTTAGGAATTCTATTACTTGTATACTAAATTATATTAGGATGGCTGTTAGCACACACTTTTACTCTATTTCTAAATACTTAAGAGGTAAAGTCTATATTTATACTATTTTAGTACCTCTCTAAATTTGTAAAACTTCACATTTACTCCCCTTGCCTTTCATTTAGTTGGATGGCAGAAAAATTCTCTGAGAAAAAAAAATAGGGGAAAAATCATTCTTTTTAGTTTCGAATTTTGTGGGTATATTCACTGCAAACCCTCACGAGGCTATAACTCGTCCACTATGAGAAACCTAGGGGTTTAACGGCTTCTTGCATATAGTAAATGCAATCGAAAGCAGTCAGCAAAAGTGACGCAGTCAGTTTTTATACAGTTAGAATTTTTGTTAAGTTTTGGTAGCTTATCTCTTTTTCTTCTCTCTTTTGCTCGAGGAGTAGCAAAATGCTATTTGGGGGTAGTGTGATAAGCACTCAAACTGTAATATTTGACCCTTAAAAAACATTTTACTAAGCCTTAGAATTGTTAAAAAAGAGCTAATTGTGATCATTTTGTATTTTTATAGGGATTAAGTTTGGAAGTCCACAAAATGAGTCAAAAAGCATATGAATTAGCCCAAAGAAGAGAAATTGGGCCACTTTACAACATAAGAGGCGGTTGGCAAAGATGGCTTGAGAGCTAGTTGTTCACGTAATAGGTCCTGAGTTCAAACCTTAGAAGCTGCAGAATTTTAAATATTTTTGGAGTTTTTCTATGAGCCTGAGAAGCACTGGATCAGAATTTGAGCAGCACTAGATCATTATCTTCTGGCAAATCCAAGATTCAAATTCAAATTCAAATTCAAATCTGCCTTATCTTATCTTTACACAGATCCATAATTCAAATTCAAAATTTGAATTAGTCTTTTATCCTCCATCTGTTATCCTAACCGTCTATTTTAAAATCCTAATCAATTTGGGTCGTTCAACTGCTGATAATTTTTTAAGACCATTGGATCCTCTAGAATCATCTCAACCGTTGGTGCAGCCTCCAGAAAAACTATAAATAGAGGGCATTTCCATCAGTTGTATTCATTCTAGAGTACTGAGAGTTGTAGTACAGTGAGAGAGAAATTGATAGTTTATTTTCAGTTTTAGTTGTAATACATTTAATTCAGTAATGCAATTTTATTTCTTTTTTTCTTTCTTCCATATCATGTCTGCTTAATTTATTTTCAAGAGAGGGATGAAGCCACCATGACTGAAATGCTTTTAGTTAGTATATATTTTTCTTATTTTTATGTTTTCCTCCAAAGAGACTTCTATGAAGATCTCAATGATCAACGTCCCCTCTGAAGCGTTGGAGGAATCATAAATCTTTGTCTATGAAGTTTATGTCCCTTTTCTTCATTTTTTTTATTACTGATTAAAAATAAGGAAATGATTCTTTGTGATTGCCTTCCAGGTAATACAAAGAATGCATGTTCTTATTTACATTAGAATAAAGAAGAAATCATGGTGGATACATAGATAAAGAGTAAGTGAATGCTAAATTATTTGCATAGATCTGTGGTGGTGGATTCCTTTCTCTTGAGAATCCATCCCATTTGTTCCTAAATTATCAGTTTAGTTTAGTTTATTTATTTATCTCAGCAATCCCAAAATTATTCTCAATTAATCACTCCCTTTAATCTCATTAGTTTAATCTGAAATTAATTTATTTTCATCGGTTCTCTACTTGATTTGGTTCGATATTCTACTTACCGCTTTCCTATTTTAGTAGAGAAGTTGCAGGTTTTTGTATTGGTGTAAGATCTACAACGACAATTTAATCTCAAGATTTTACACCTTTCAGATGGGTGCATCTATTGATTGAAGTCTGGGAAGTCATGATCGTTTCTTGGTAAACCATGTTTGTTGGTGGTGTTGAGTAGCTAGTTTAGCAGAGGATTCACACGCTTGCCCGATGGGTGTTAGACGCGAGAGGGGAAAGAGCTATTTCTCTAGATTAGTAGGGGCCCTTATCTAGTCTACAGTCGTCGACTTATACGCGCTTTGTCCATCAAGGGTATCCGGACATGTTCGTTGAGGGTATCCGGATGTTACTTGTGCTACGTTGTCTGTTGAAGGTATCCGAAGACGTAGCTTACTAGTGTCTGTCGAGGGTATCCGGACACTGGCGTTGATGTTACTTATACGCATGTTGTCCGTTGAGGGTATCTGGACGCTATTTGTGTTGCGTTGTCTGTTGAGGGTATCTGGACACTTGGCTTACCAGTGTCTGTCGAGGGTATCCGGACACTGGTGTTGATCTGACTAGGGTTTACTCTAATTGTGTTCCTTGGCTATGCTAGAAGAAATGCACTACCATTATTTGTATATATATGTGCAGGATTTTTTTCGAATGTTTTCAATCAATTATATACTATGCATTGATTTATAAATGCTTCTGAACTGTTTATCGGATTAATCGCTGCATGTGATGGTATTAAGATGGTTGACTTACCTACTGAGTTTCTCACCCAATTTATTCTCGTGGTTTTACAGCTGGCATTTCAGGATTAGGATAGGATCCCAAGTGGTTCTGTGACGAGTTGTTTGAGACAAGAAACCCATTTTGTTATCTTTGCATAGGTTCCTATCAGTTATGTCACAGAGCTGCTCCTGGTCCCTTCAGTGTAGCAGTTGGAAAAAAATGGGTGGCATTCTCTTGAGCATACACTTAGTTTTATTTGCTTCCGCTGTGTATATTTTTGTATGCATTGTGCTTATCAGGTGACAAGAGGTCCAGTTTATAGGGGAGACTCTATCGGGTTTGAGTTTCTTTGTAGACTGATGGTAATGTCCCGTGTTTTAGAGTACGAGGCGTTACATTCTGTTGCATGACTCATCTGAATTCTCTGTCTTTAAGGGATTGGTGGGAATGATAACAAACACCCAGTACTTTTGTTGCACAAATTTCGAAGCTTTATCCTTACATGCAATACAAGAAATTAGAAGAATTGTTCACAAAAACATCAAATACGTTGGGATTGTCCACTCTTCCTTCATCTTTAGTGTCGACATTGGTATGCTTAACTTGGGCAATAGTCCCTTAAATTTAAAAAAAAAATCAAATACATCTCTCCTAGTGCATAATTGTAAGAGACTAACAAAGGGGTGATTTTTTTTTCCAATAATGGGTTTGAGACCCATAATTATGGAATGATGGATGATTTGAGAATTATTGCATTGAATTCATGAGAATTTTTAATAAGTTTTTGACTGATTTTGAATAAAAATAGGGAAATCAGTAGCTGAAGTTGAATATAATTGAGCATTTAATCAGTATAAGTTATATGAGTACATTGTAGTGCAAAGACCACTAATTCTATGCAACTTTGCACTCTCCCAGGAACAATATTAAATCTAACAATGCAAATAACAAAGCGGAAACTAAAATAAATAAGAACACAAGCAAGAACACAAAAGACTTACGTGGTTCGGCGAGGTGCCTACGTCCACGGGGCAGGAACGATTCAACTTCTTATTCAATATGATCAGAGTACAATTGGTTTTAGCACCACAAGAGCTCTCTCACAAAACCTAGGGTTTCTCACAACTCTCTGATACAAAAAACTACTTTGGGAAGCCCTATTTATAGATTCATAAGGGTTCCCACGAATTAGAAAGAGTTATACTTCAATTGGGACACAAAATAGAAGTTTTCGGAACTCCACCGCCAGAAGGTATCGATACCCATTTATGGGTGTATCGATACTGGCACTCCCTGACTTCAACGATGATAAATTTCCAGTGGGTATCGATACACCCTTTTATGGGTATCGATACCCATTCCATCTGACTCAAAATTGAGCCATATTCCAACAATCTCCACCTTGGCGAGATTTTCTCGATCATCATCATCTTCAAGTAACTCTTCCAACAAATACCTCCGATCATGCTCCACCTTGACACGAATTCCATCCATGTCTTCAACTTATCGATTCTACCCTCAAATTGCGCTCCAACAAATGCAAATAGCGCCAATCACCTTTCGATGCTTCAATCCTCTACGAGGCTTCAAAGTGCACTTCGAAAGTGCCAATCACCCGAAGGTGCTTCAAACTTTTACGATGTTAACCAAACTCAGGCAATGCCTGAATTTGTCCCCAGTTACTACCTTGGTCAACATATCTGCGGGATTATCGGCTGTCCCGATTTTTACCAACTTGACGTCGCCGTCTTCAACTACTTCCCGCACAAAATGGAAACGCACACTGATGTGCTTCGTTCGTGAGTGATGAACTTGGTTCTTCGCAAGATGGATTGCACTTTGGCTGTCACAATGAACATCTACTGATGGTTGGTATGAGCCTAGCTCATCTACCAAGCCTTGCATCCACATTGCCTCTTTGATCCCTTCAACTACAGCCATATACTCTGCCTCCGTTGTTGACAAAGCTACAGTTGACTGTAGAACAGACCTCCAACTAACCGGTCCACCAGCAAGTGTAAATACATAACCTGTAGTAGATCGGAATTTATCCAAGTCACCTGCATAATCTGAATCCACATAACCAATGACAAGCTGACCAATTGATTCATCTCGCTTGAACATCAAGCCAATATCTACCGTACCTAGAATATACCGTAGAATCCACTTCACTGCCTGCCAGTGCTGCTTTCCTGGATCATGCATATATCTACTAACCATGCTGACAGCTTGTGAAATATCGGGTCTAGTGCATACCATTGCATACATTAAACTCCCAACTGCACTTGCATATGGTACCTGCTTCATATACCTTCTTTCCACTTCCGAATGTGGTGACATACTAGCCTTGAGCTTGAAGTGAGACGCCAAAGGTGTTCCAACTGGTTTGGCCTTTCCATCCATCCCAAAACGTTGCAGGACCTTCTTCAAATACTGCTTCTGTGAGAGAAAAACAGTGCTTTTGGATCTGTCTCTCTGTATCTCCATTCCCAGAATTTTCCTTGCTTCTCCAAGATCTTTCATCTCGAATTCTTCACTCAACTGTGCTTTCAAATGTTGAATTTCTTCCTTATCCTTAGATGCGATGAGCATGTCATCAACATATAAGAGTAAGTAAATATAGGAACCATTCTTGAGTACTTTAAAATACACACATTGATCATATCTGCTACGTGTATATCCCTTTGCCAACATAAACTTGTCAAATCGCCTGTACCATTGTCTAGGGGACTGCTTCAAACCATATAGAGATTTTTGAAGTTTACATACCAAGTTTTCCTTACCAGCAACCTTGAAACCTTCAGGTTGATTCATATAGATTTCTTCCTCCAAGTCACCATGTAAAAATGCCGTTTTGACATCGAGTTGTACCAGCTCGAGATCATATTGTGCAACAAATGCTAGTAACAATCTAATGGAAGCATGTTTAACAACTGGAGAAAATACCTCATTGTAGTCTATGCCTTCCCTCTGTGCGTAGCCTTTAGCTACCAATCTAGCCTTGAACCTTATGCCACTGGTGCCTGGAGCTGCTTCTTTCTTCGTGTATACCCATTTGCACCCGATTGCTTTTCTGTTCTTAGGTAGTTGCACCAACTCCCAAGTGTTGTTCTTGTGAAGAGACTGAACCTCCTCACCCATAGCATTCTTCCACTCATCAACTTCTGCACTTTGAATTGCTTGTTTATAAGTGGAAGGAATGTCGTCATCTACAATCGGTAGTGCATATGCCACCACTTCAATGTATCGCTTCGGCTTCTGAATCTCCCTTCTTGGTCTATTTGCTGCTATACTATCTGCTGGTTGAGGCGCCTCTTCATCTTCTTCGACTGAATCCTCACTGTCTGATGCATTAGTAGGATCTTGGTCTGTTTGGACAGACTTTTCAGTATCAACCGGAACCTCAACAAACTCCACCTGCTTTTGACATCTCTCTTTCTGATTTACCTTTTCTGAATTTGGCTTTGTCAACATTACAGCCTCATCAAATGTTACATCTCTACTTACTACCACCTTCTTTGATTCAGGACACCACAGTTTGTATCCCTTCACACCACTTTTAAATCCTAGAAAGATTGCTTTCTTTGCTCTAGGATCCAACTTATTTTCTTTCACGTGATAATAAGCAGAACAACCAAAAATACGTAAGTTATCATAATCAGAAATAGGTTTATCAGTCCATACCTCCATTGGAGTTCGTCCTTCGTTTGCTTTTGCAGGTAGACGGTTCACCAAATAGCTTGCATACATCACTGCATCAGCCCAAAATTCTTTCCCCAAACCTGAGTTGGACAACATACATCGTACCTTCTCCAGTAGAGTACGATTCATACGTTCTGCTACTCCATTCTGCTGTGGAGTCTCCTTCACTGTAAAGTGACGCTCTATACCTTCATCAGCACATATTTGCAGGAACGGATCATACTTGTACTCACCACCATTGTCTGATCGAAGCGCTTTCAATTTCCTACCTGTTTTTGTCTCCATCTTCTTTTTCCACTGCAGAAATATTTCCATGACTTCATCCTTGTGTTTCATGGTGTACACCCATACTCTCCTACTAAAGTCATCAACAAAAGAGACAAAATAGTGCTGTCCTCCTAACGATGCCTTCTTGGAAGGTCCCCAAACATCTGTGTGAACATAATCCAGGATGCCTTCGGTGGTGTGCTTTGCGGTGCTAAACTTCTTCCTGGTTTGTTTTCCCTTTACACAGTCTTCACAAAATCCCAGCTTACTGGATTTTGCTCCTTTCAGTAACCCTTGCTTTATCAACAACTGCAAGGACTTCTCTCCAGCGTGTCCTAGCCTCATATGCCATAGTCTAGTAGTGTCATCTACAACACTATCGGAAACTGCTGCTCCACCTGTTACTGTACTTCCCTTTAGGAAATACAGATTCCTCTGTTTCTCTCCCTTCATTACCACTACTGCATTGGATAATACCTTCAAAACTCCACCCTGCAAAGTGATTTTGAAACCTTTGGAATCCAGCGCACCAAGTGAGATGAGATTCTTCTTCAAATTCGGTATATACCGAACATCATTCAATTCACGAACTGTTCCATCATACATCTTCAATTGGATTGTTCCTATCCCTTCTGTCTTACAGGAACTGTTGTTTCCCATCAAAACTACCCCACCATCTACCTTTGTAAAACTGGAGAACCATTCCCTATTGGGACACATATGGTAAGAACATCCCGAATCCAAAACCCACTCGTCAGAATGACTAACAAGTGCAGATCCTGGTGCTGAAGCAGTAAGTGACACATCTGACTCTTCACCTCCACCATGTTCAGATTGTGCAATGTTTGCATCTGAAACCATCTTGCCTTTGCCTTTGTCTTTCAACTTTGGACAATCCTTCTTCCAATGTCCCTTCTGACGACAGAAAGAACATTCATCTATTGCTGGTCTTCCTTTAGATTTCCCTCTTGACTTAGAACGCGACTTACCAGAACCTTTCTGGTTAGGTCGTCCTCTTACAGTCAATGCTTCTGAGGTCGATTCTCTATGAGCCAATCCATCCTTTCTTCTATACTCATAATTAATAAGAGCAGCAGCTGCCTCATCTAGAGTAGTTGTTGTCTTTCCATTCATGAATGTATTGACAAAATTATCGTACGACTCCGGGAGAGAAAATAACAAAAGTAAAGCCTTATCTTCTTCCTTAAAGACCTCATCTAAATTAACCAAATCAGTAATCATCTTATTAAACAAATTTAGATGGTCTGGTATTGACATACCTGGTTGAAAATCGAGGCGCCACAGTCGTTTCTTCTGAAACATCCTATTCTCCATGCTCTTCACAAGAAACTTCTCCTCTAATTTCGTCCAGAGATCTGTTGCTAGAGTTTCTCTCATGACATAATACTTTATGTCCTTCGTAAGACACAATCTGATTGTGCCGCAAGCCAAACGGTTCAATTTCTTCCATTCTTTCTCTTCCATACCCGTCGGCTTTGGTCCCAAAGTGATTTCTAAATCTTGTTGATTCAGAACATCTCTAACTTCACACTGCCACATGCCAAAGTTGTTCGATCCATCGAACTTCTCAATTTCAAACTTTGTGCTCCCCATTGATCTTATCCTTCAAGTTAGATTTAATCTTCAAATAGTCTAGATTACCCGGCCGTGGTAACCTTGGCTCTGATACCAGTTTGTAGTGCAAAGACCACTAATTCTATGCAACTTTGCACTCTCCCAGGAACAATATTAAATCTAACAATGCAAATAACAAAGCGGAAACTAAAATAAATAAGAACACAAGCAAGAACACAAAAGACTTACGTGGTTCGGCGAGGTGCCTACGTCCACGGGGCAGGAACGATTCAACTTCTTATTCAATATGATCAGAGTACAATTGGTTTTAGCACCACAAGAGCTCTCTCACAAAACCTAGGGTTTCTCACAACTCTCTGATACAAAAAACTACTTTGGGAAGCCCTATTTATAGATTCATAAGGGTTCCCACGAATTAGAAAGAGTTATACTTCAATTGGGATACAAAATAGAAGTTTTCGGAACTCCACCGCCAGAAGGTATCGATACCCCTTTCATGGGTATCGATACTGAAGGTCCCTGGAGTGACATGTTCAGTGGGTATCGATACCCATTTATGGGTGTATCGATACTGGCACTCCCTGACTTCAACGATGATAAATTTCCAGTGGGTATCGATACACCCTTTTATGGGTATCGATACCCATTCCATCTGACTCAAAATTGAGCCATATTCCAACATACATGTCTGTCAGTTGACTACAGAGACGATATACTTCCTACAAATGAAAGAATAGGCAAAGTCATCACTTTAGATTCTCATGCTCGTCCTCATTGTAACCATCCTTTTGAAACCATTAGACACACTCTTACTGATTGTTCTTATGCTAAGGTAGTTTGGATATCAACAGGGTATGATTCTTTGATTCAATTTTACAATGATGTCTCGGTGGTTGATTGGTTTAGATCTTAGTTTTCCCAAACTCATGTGAGGAATGATCCAAGTCTTGATACCCCTGTTTGTGGTGCAATTATCTCCTGGTTTATCTGGAAGTCTAGGTGCGATATGATTTTTTGATAAAAAATGTGATACTCCAACTGAAACAGGTAGGCAAGCTCTGTAGCTTATATCTACTCATCAGGTTTATTCACAAACACGTTCAGCTTCTATGATTAGAGGAAGTAGGATGGATCGTCAGGCTTTATGGATCCCTCCATCTTCCCAAACTCTTAAAATTAACTTAGATGCTTCTTTCATTTCTTCCTCTACTAATGTTGGTATCGGTATGATTTTGCGAGACTCAGCAGGTTACTTTAGGGGAGCAAAGTGCATCAAATCACATGCTTTCTCCTCGGAAGAAGCAGAAGGACTAGCTATTCATGAAGCAGTAAAGTGGGCTTTAGAGAAGGGTATCTCTAGAGTGGTTTTTGAATCTGATGCTCTTAATATAGTTAAGTATTTGATAAATACAAATGATGCTATTGAATGGAGGTGCAAGTCAATTCTGGATGAAACAGTTATGATGTCTACTCATTTTGAATGGATCGAATGGAATTTCACTCCAAGGACAGCAAACAAAGCAGCTGATATGTTAGCTAAATCAGCCCGTACTCAATATAGGATCTCTTGCAATTTTGAACTTCCTCCTCTTTATATTCAGGAAATTTATGTAACCGATATGAACAATGTTGTTTCAGAGGCTATGCCTCCTTAGTTTTATATAGTGTTTTGTTGATCAAAAAAAAAAAGTTGACTACAGAGACGATTTTGGGGAATATTTACTCGATAATTGAACCTAGAGTCTGATTTCGACTCAGGTTTCTTCTATCAACTCTGAGTCTAGTTTCAGAAATGGGGTCATATGCTTGATTTTGATTTACGGTTTGGAAGATACACCTATTTTTTCTGAACTGTGCGCAGGAAATCTGGGAATTTAAGTAGCATTATTGTTTAATTTATTTTCAATTAAAACTATTGATTATGTTACAAATTTGTTCAAGTTTTAAGATCTGATCAGACTTGACCTAGCTTGTAAAATTATAATCGAAAAACTAATACACTCAAATTTGCTTGGAAAAAAAAAAAAAAAAAAAAACACCACCTTGTAGTCAGAAAACTAATACACTCAAGTTTTAAAGATGGTGTTTGCAAAGTATAGACAGAAAGAAAAATTCTGGGTTGTTTTATCTTGGGGGCGATGCTGCTATTAACTACTTGCACAAAAGGATAGAGCTGTGAATCATCTTAAAAAGAGCGACCTAGTTCGCGACTCAATCTAAGATTTTCAGATTTTTAGTTTCAACAAATAGTGGTTAGGGAAATATGTTTGCCATTGACAGAGGGAAAGTCCTCAACTAGGTTTACTTATCAACTGGCGAACAGTTTTTTTGGGAAGGAAAAAAAACTCTGCTCCCCAGAGATAAGCAAACATAGTTGAGGATTTTCGCTCTGTGAATAGCGAACAGATTTTCCTAACCTCTATTTCCCAACACTCGTTTTTTCTTTTTCGAAAATTGTATGTATTTCTTCTAACACAGTGGCTCGCGAACAAAATCATCTTGTTTACATATATCAGAGTGAACAAGATTAACCCAATCGTGAACAAGATTAACGGATTCAACTGTTCACACCCATTTTTTTAGGATTGTCTAGTCAAAATCAACGGACCTGAGCACTGAGACATCCCTTATTGGATCATCCCATCAATGTAAGAAATACAATCAACAAAAGGAGTGATAAATATCTTCTGGGTAAAAATATTTTCTGAAGATTGAAAAGAGTCTTTTCCCCTATGGACCCCAAAGTTGCAAATCAATTACATTTACTATCTTGAATTTAAAATAACTCCCATAAACCTTGCTTTTGGAAGTTGCTTACAAAAACTACCCATTTGAGAAGCTATCTCAATGGGATTTAAAGGTTTGGAACTGCTCCTCCTTTCAAGCATCCAGCAAATAACAATTTTCTGTATCAGTTTCTTGCAGTACCTCCTGAAGTTGAGGATAAACAATTTAAACTGTTCTAGTTTTAGTATGATCAACCTTCATTTCCCATTTCCGCCTGTGTTTTTACAAACACATAAATTCAAACTAGTCCACAATTTCCCAATATTGAAAATTCAGGAGAAAGAAACATCAGTGTCGTTGGAGATTGGTCGAAAAAAAAATAGATGCAACCTACACATAAGACTGCAGAGTCACCCAGAATTTCAAAACTGTTTTGAGTTAATCATACAGTAAATTCCACCAAACCTGAACAAGTTTATCCATGGACCTCCCAGTAGAGTGAACTTTTGTTGATAACAAGGTTTGATAACAGAGTATTTCTGAAATTGAAAAAATACAACATATCAACAATTAGTTCCAACATAGCTTTACAACAAATCATTTTATGGTAGAGTACACCCAACCAACTTTAGGTGGGATCGAATGAAGACATTTCCCTGTTTTACAAAATTACTTCTGATAAACCCCACACTGGCAACTTTTTCTGCGTTACCTCCCACCACCAATGAATATCCCGATACAGAAGGTTCTGCCTCATCATATAGAATTTTCATAGAAGGACTATAAGTTTTCTTTATCAGCTAAAGAATCTCGTGTATGTTAATGAACTGTTCACAAAACTACTATGTCAGAAAAATGCACCCCAGTCAGACGGTAAACATATAACTCTTCTAAAGAAGAATGCCTTCTTTTACAACATACCTCAAAACTACTTGTGGGACCCATCTTTCTATAGATCTGTCTTTTGAGGAATCAATGTGGCTGTTGTTGAGGCCTGATCTTGTCGAGCCTCATCAGGGCTGGCTCTTGAAGCTTCTTTTTTCAACTTATAGTTATTGTATGCAGCTACACCTGCAATAGCTACAAAAAGAAAGGAAAAAAAAAAGAAAGAAAGAAAACACCACCTTTAAATTTCGAAAAGGGCTTTTCACTCATTCCTATAGTTTCTAACATTTCTTTTTTCCTTTTACACAGCCTCCAGAGAACTAAAATGGTATATTTCAACTTTTTTCTTAACTTGGAAAAGAAAACAGCTTAAATGGTTTGTTTGCAACTGGATCCTCATCTGAACCTTGAGATGAGTTTTACTTCTTACATAGGTGCAAGTGTGGAACAAACAAAAAGACAGACGAAGAGGAATGCTGATCTGAAGACAGACGAAAGAGTTCAGAAAAAAAAGATACTGAGAAAGAAACCTTTTCAAGTGAGCGAGTGGGGTGTCCAATTTTGTTGACCCGCTTGTAACGTGGGTCAACAAAACCCCACCATGTGAGTGATCTTTAAACGGTCAATATAATGGTGGATTTGACTGTTCAAGTCCCCAGTCATCACAATGTGGGTTTTTGTTAGAAGTGGGTCAACAAATTCACACTCAGCAAGCAGTTCTAATAAGAAGTTCCCACTCCACGGAAAGGAAGACCTGGTGTATTTCGCAAGGACTAGATCAACCGTATTCTGTGAAAGTTATATTCCAAACACATGGCACATGAGGTAATAACCTAGACCACCATCTGATAATTCAAACTCTGACACCGAATAAGTAGGTGAATCATTTGCGATAAGAACCCACTGCTCTTTATAGTAGAATTATGCAACTTTTGGACTATGGACGACCCAAGGATTGGGATTGGACACACATTTGGAAAATCTGGAAACCAGATTGAGCAGGTGTCAACTGTCCCATGTGCAAAGGCACATGTGCCAAAATGCAACTGATCCTTCTTCATGAAAAACACCAGGCTTCTTGTAAAGAAAAATATGAGAAGTACTTTATTGCTTTTATTTACCAATGCCATAACCGAATATGTTTATGACTGTCAGCTTTGTATCTGCAAACAGAAGGGCTGAGAGTAAGACAACCACCCAATCCTTGACGACTCCAGCAACACGGATTGTCAGTGCACTTGTATGTGAGATGACAAGGAAAACCGACAGATTGAGTGCAAAAGTACAAAGAGAGTTGAGCGCCAACACGACTGGTTGAAAACTCCAGCTAGCTTCATCCATCTTTGGCTTCTCTAGAAATATCCATGGGATGAAGAGGCATAGAGCACTGCAGAGTAAAACAAAGATTATGTATTTCTCTTACATGCCATTATAAAAAAATAAAAAAAAAATAAAAAATCTATACACAACGGGAAGTCTCATCAATATGAGCAACAAAGTTTTTATTATTTTAGTATTACTGCATTAGTATAATATACTTTCTATTTCCAGCATGTTTACTAGAGCATTATACACATATCGGAATTCTATCAGCGTTACAGTTTTCAAGAGCTGATATTCTATTAAATAAAGAAAAGTTCATATGTACCTGAAGGGACTAACATAGTACATGACAGATATAGGGTTCAGTTTGAGACCCTTCCTTTTCACCAAAATCTCCATGAAAATGAGCCTCAATGCTTCTCCAACAACACCACCCATTTGGTAAACAACTCCAATCCAGTTAACATTTATTTCACCATAAGAAGCAACAAGAACTCCAAAACTGATAACAAACATGATAAAAAGCATTCTACAGCTCATTACTTCAAGTCCAGCCATTGCTCCAAGTAGGAAAACCGCTACAGGCACTACAACACACTCAAACAATTACAACTATTTCCCTTTAAGCATGTAGCTACATGAGGTATTTTAGTCAAAGTGTTCGTGGAAACTCACTTATAGCTTTCAACATTTGTGCAAATGCGACAGAGATATACAGGTATGCAGTGTTTCCAAGCCACAAAGTCATTGCAAACATCGCACCAATTGGTACAACAGATGTAGCATATCTGAAATTTATAACTCAATTAGCTTCCATTTCGTGACATTGTTTATCAATAGCATATTAGCATCGAACTGAGAAGTAAAAAAAAATAGTAATAGTTCAACAAATATCAATTGTATAATATTATGTAAAGGAACATGGCCAATTTTGGTTTGTTCAGCTTTTCTGATTCTCTATACTTATTTTTTTTAATTAACAGAACAAAAATTTAGTATGAATTCAAAGTATAACATCTTAGCTTAGACAGTTACTTTAGGTGAAAAAGAGACATGTTTTCATTCTTTCTCTATTTTTTTCATCTTAGATATATTTCGCCATCCTTGTAAAACTTTGAAAGGATGCTCCAATGATCACACTATGGTAAACCAGCGTATAAGAGTATTGATGTGAATCAAGTTATAAGGATGCCACAAGATGCTTTATAAGGAAAAAAAAAAAAGAAGGATGTCAAACATTGGGAAAAAAATGAAACTAGCTTCATTTCCTATACAGAAATGAGCCCAAATATTGCAAAACTTTTCAGAAACAAGATTTTACTCTTGGATAGAGTCGATTTTGCTAAAAATAAATGGGTGCTAACAAGATAATTTTTCATGTAGTTACCATCAAAATGCTCAAATGCTAAAAAGAAAAGGAAAAGAGTTCATTTGTTGCTCACATTTCTGCAGTCATTCCCTCTTCAACCTTCATAATCTGTGAGTCACACAGATGAATTGCAAAAGTTCCATAAACAAATTGATTTCTTGGGATGTGTTTACTGCATCATAAAACAATTTAACAATTTACAGAATAAATCTATTGTCATAGAATCAATAGTAACAGTACCTTCAGAACTTTAGTGAGAATGAAGCATACTACAGATGAAAAGACCATGTGGAGTAGAGTCAATCCGAGAGGGTAGGGAAAGTTGATTTGTTTCGATGATAAAACCCACTGCATGCATTAGTCCCAAAGAAAATTCCATGTCAGCCAAGTGAATCAAAGAGAAATAAATAAAACATGAAGATTAAACATTTGCGTCTACAGAACAACATCCAACTGAATTAAGGATGGTGGATAAGTATGTTTACTCAAGTATCTTGCACAGGCGGCATGTATACCAAAAAAGGGGCACCTAGGCGATTTCATATTTGTTTCCATTGTAAACCTACTTTTGGGGATTATCACGGGCAATTTCAAGCCTCAGGAGAACATACATCCTACGTATTGACCATTGGGATGTTCCTTCCGATTCAAACCACAAGAGCCAGAAAAGCATCAAATGCTGTTAACTAGTATTACAGATAGAATACCTGCTTGTAGAATGAAACGACCAATGACATTGAGAAATTCATTGATTGGATTACCATAGATCCTTAAATATCATATAATGCTCCTAGAAGGTGAGCAGAATATGTAGGTTCAGCCTTGGAAATAAATTAAGGTTGTGGCAGAATAGTAATTTGTCGTGATAGTTTTCAGCCTAATGAGAATACGATCATCAAATGGTCCCCAAAATACACATCAAAGATTCAAAGAGCACCCCACAATGCAGCTAGTCATGCAAATAAAACACATCTTTGTGGAATTCAACTCCTGGCCCAAGCTAAGCCCACATCATTTCACCCCTCTCACTATTGTTTGTTTATCTTATTCACTTTCATTGTCTAGAAACCTAAACAGACGTACGACCAATAAAAAACATACATTCCAGTTGATCAAGGCCGGAGCCATATTGGGCCAAGTGGGGGCACGTGCCCCCACTAGACCCAATGTAAAATGGGTTTCCACATTACGACTCTCAATGCATGATTGAGATAACTGCAATCGTCTTAAAAGATGTGGGTTTTTGTTGGGGCATTGTTATGTTTGGTTTGAGCATCCAAAAGAAAGCTGCAAAGCAGTTGGTCGTTTGATTTCTCAACCATCCTATACAGTTGGCCTTTGGATCTGTTGGATCACAATCATAATGTTGTAAGTTTAGGATCTGTCGGATACTTGGATCTCTATTGTGTTGTGTGATTTTTTGTTGATTGCTACAATGTTTTAGATTCGTGTAAAAGATTCCCTAAATTAACCAACTCAAAACAGATAAACCTGTAAAAGAAAGATAAAACACCCATCATTAGGTATGGTGGCTCAATCTGAACTCCATGGCGAGAGTCTCTCTTGCTCTTAGATGGTCTTGATGTAGCTCCATCATGGATTTAGTAAATGGCCTTGATTTTGTTGGGTTCCCATTTACCATCAATTTTTATTTTTATTTTTTTTCAAAAACGATAATCAGAATGGACTTGCACGCATACAATTTTTTCCATACTCCAAACACATGCATCAATTGCTCACATGGAGCTTGCACGGTTGCACCACTGTTGCAAATGTTTTCTTGAAGAAGAATTATCTATGATGATGATGATAACAATTGAAAGGAAAAAAAAAAAAAAGAAGAAGAAGAAGAAGAAAACAACATTACCTCTTAAGTTGAAATTCCCGGTGATTTTCAGGCTGTCTAGAAAACAGGACTCATGGGTATCAGATGTAATGAGGGTGGATGGTACTTATGTCTCTTGGGACTTGGATATCCGTAGAGAATTATATGATTGGGAACTTGAGGAGGTCGGGAATTTGATGGAGGTACTTAACGCCTGGAGACGGGGACAAAGGGAGCAAGATTGCAAGGTGTAGGTTCTAGACCCCAAAGGGCAATTCTCGGTCAAGTCACTCTACTCGGTGTTGTTGGACGACAGAAGCCCGGATTTCCCTTTCTCGAAAATCTAGGAGGCTCCGGTTCCACAACGTGTGATTTTCTTCATGTGGGAAGCGACCCTGCACAAGGTAAACACGGTGGATCGCTTGCAAAGGTGTGGAGTTATTAAGGTGAATAGGTGTTATATGTGCAAATCTGGCCTGGAGACTATCCATCACTTGTTGTTCACTTGTAACGCTGCAAACCAGATTTGGGCTTTCTTCCTACAGCAATTCACCGTAAGTTGGACCTTTCCTAAGACAGTGATGGAGTGTTTCACATCTTGGTCATGTCCAGTGAAGACTCCTAGGGTTAAATTAATTTGGGAGATTAAGCTTTTCGCAATCGCTTGGGGAATTTGGAAAGAACGGAACAGACGAGTGTTTAGAGACAAAGAAGAGACCATTGAGGAAATTATCTTGGATATCAAGGCTCTGGTCTATTGTTGGGCTTCAACGAATACGTTATTCCGTAACTCGAGGTTCCAGGATTTTGTATTTTTTTGGGACTCCCTCCTTCGGTGATTATCTCGTTACTTGTAGAAGAAGGGGGCTGGAGGTGTACCACCTCCAATACTTTTGTTTATTTTTCTGTGTAGCTTTACTTGTACATATTTGCCATTTGGTGTTTATATTAATAAAGTATTGCCTTTATCAAAAAAAAAACACAGCATAAAGATTATAGAAGTGATTCAAAACAACAGTTGCCATGAACAATGGCTACCGCCACCGAAAACCAAAACAGCAAGATCTTTGCTTGCATAAGCTCTAAAGCTCTAATACCATGAAAGGTATTAATGAAGTAATCTTTAGTGATCAAGAGTTCAACATTGACCAAATAGATAACAACCCAAAGAGTCCTAAATAGAAATAAATTGTAGATTACAAATTCATCCAATAAAATCTTAATCAATACAAAACTACTAATTCCCATCAATGTAAAATTACTAATTGTAATCCATAGATAGTGATATGGTGTAATTGGAACCACCATATTATCTAAACCCTAGCAATATGCAAAATAGTTCAGGTCCAGTAAAGGATGTGAAGCCAAGTCTTGGTTTAGATCTAAATTAAAATGTCTCAGGGAATATCAGATATGAATCTAGATCCACAATGATCCAAACAGATAAAGCTTAATTTTGCCTTAACTAAAACCATTCTAACCTATAAATATTGGACCTTGTGTTATTGCTAGAGTATAGATAATACAGTGGATCCAATTACACCATGTCAGTTTCTATGGATTAGGTGTTAGATATATCTCACTAGAGATATACGTGGGTCAAATGAGGTGGCCCACAACTCCTGGTCGTACCACTTTTATAGGGATTAATTTGTGTTATTTGATTTTTTTAAATAACCCTCATGGTCGTACCATTTTTATGAGGATAAATTTGTGTTATTTGGGTTTTTTAAATCAATAAAACTACCTACCTAAATAATAGCTAAGTTGAGATAGTGGTTACACTTGGTTGGAGATAACCACCCATCATTCCATACGAAGGGTTTCTTTGATGGGAAGAGATTTTTAAGAAATATGAAATTGAGAGGTTCCCAACTCCCAAGTCAACCAAGTACGTGCAGCTTGTGTTGCCATCAATCAATTCATGCATTCTGAGTTGCTTGGATACTAGAATGCATGCGTTGAAGGAAACACAAGCTGCACTTACTTGGTTGACTAAGGGACCCTTTCAATTTTAATTTCCTTAAAAATCTCTTCCCAATCAAAGAGACCCACATATGGAGATGATAGGTGGTTATCTCCAACAAAGTGTAACCACTATCTCAACTTAGCTATTATTTAGGTAGGTAGTTTTATTAATTTTAAAAACCCAAATTACACAAATTAATCCCTACAAAAGTGGAACGACCAGGAGATGTGGGCCACCTCATGTGACCCATGTATATCTACAATGAGAGATATCTAACATTAGGATTAGTAGTTTTATATTGATTACTATTATGGTACAAAATTGTAATCTAAAACTTATTTCTTTTAAGGGTTCTATGTATTATCATCCACGAAGACCCACTTTGGTTCAAAGTAATTCAATAAACTACTTACCAATAGATATTACTTTATCAAACCCTTTCATGGTATCAGAGCTTCAAAACTCAACGAGCAAGCTCTTGGTAATTCTTTTACTCTGGCAGCAATAGTCATCGTTCATCACTACCATTGCCGGGTTCTTTCAATCCTTTTGCTTGTCTTCATCGTGCTTTTTCACCTTTAAATCCTTCTCATAATCAATACATATTTCTTCTTCAAGAAATCTCATATGCATCAATGGAATACAAGCTTATTATGAAGAGCCGATTTACATGCATGGAGGAAGCCCTACTTATTCAAGTTATTTTGAAAAGAAAACAAAAAGTGGGTCCATTGGAACACAAAAGAAATTAGAAAACTTACTAAATCCACAACGGAGCCACATTGAGACCATCTAAGACCCAAGAGAGGCTATCACCAACAATTGAGCCCACAGTAAAGTTTAGAATGAGCTAGTTTTTCATGCCCCCCAATGGGTGCTTATCTCTCTTTCACATGTTATATTTGTTTAGTGTTGACGAAGGAAAGAAATATTTTACATGTATTGATCATTGGGGATCTACAAAGTATTGCATTGATAGCTTCATATTGACAATCCAATGTCAAGCTTATATGGCCATGAGCTTGATTATGGATACAGTGGGTCCAATAGATGAGGTCCATGGCTCCAATAGACCTCACAAAAGTGACCAATAGTACTCCCAAAAACAGCAGTAACCAAAGCAAATTGGGATCCAACGATCACACTTTCGCATGTGCAAGATAAGGATATAAGAAAAACAATGTAACAGATTCTCAGCACATTGTCAGTGGTATGAACCACTTGAGAAAGAAGGGAGAGAAAAAGAGCAAATCCTAGGTTGAAATCAAAAAAGAAGAAAAGGTATATATATATATATATATATATATATTTAGGGTTTTGCCAATAACAAAGATGCTCTGACACCATGTAAGTATGTAACGTTGATAGAAGAGAAAAAGAAAGAAAGCGAGAAGATTGAATAGAGAGGAGGAAGAGTGAGATGCTGAAACTTCAAAGAGGAGAGGTCGAACAGAGTTGATTAATGCTCTCTATGACCTCAACAATATAAATAATAGTGGACTGAGTCTAAAAAGTGTTTAATACCGCTGAAGTTTACATATGGAAATAGAACGTCTAGTAAACATGCTGAAAATAGAAAGTCTAGTAAACATACTGGAAAAGAGAAAGTATACTATACAAATAGGTAGTTTCGAAAATAAACCATTTAGAGTTTGTATTCATATGTTCAGGTAATGTTCATGTATTTTTCAGAATGTACCGATATACATTGATCGAGATGTGTCAGTTTTTCGAGTAATTAAAACATCCGGTCGAACAAGAGCTATAACTATTAGCTTTCCACAATATTACCGATCTAAAAACACAGACGAGATAACGTCCCAATCACATTTTCGGGAGTTGCAGGATGTCAAGGGATGGCATGGTCTAACTTGGTGCTTGGCAGAGGATTTCAGTAGCGGGTGGTAGTCACAAGAATAAGAGAATGTGAACGTTCTCTGATTTCATTGAGGAAAATGAATTGGTTGATGCGATTAGTTGGCGCAAATTTTACTTTGTCCAACAATCAAGAGAGGGTGGCTATGAGTCGATTGGATCGCTTCTTGGTCTTGTGGACTGGGAGAGACGTTTTTTAGAGATGCATAAGGTGGAACCTTCAAACCCTATCTCTGATAATCTGTCATTATTGTTGAATTGTGAAGACATGAACTGAGGACTCGTTCCTTTTAGTGGAAGATGTAAAGAAAGGTCAAAATATTCCCAAACCTCATTTGGTTCTAGGGATTTTAGCTCTTATTACATTGTACGAAACAAAATTTTCTTCCTTTAATAGGCCAGAGTATGGTAAATTTTTGGATCATCATCACTAGATAATGGTGTTCCAGAAAATGAAATTACTGCTAGAGATAACCTTTGTTACTGATAAACCCATGTTGAAGCAACTTCATTTTTTTGGTGCAACAGAAGACATAAACCAAACAGTCCCTGTCCCAAAGTGAAACTGTAACTTCTTAATGACAAATTGAATTCTAGAACAAAACGTGTTTAGTTGATCCTGTTGTCTGTCGATCTAAAAGAGAGAAAAAAAATCCTCTAGATAGGAATTTGGCCCAGTCAAGTTGTACTGATAAACATCTGTTGATTAAGGTCGCACAAGCAATAAGATTATATGATCAATTACCAGAAAGAGAAACTAACAAGTGATACTGGGAGGAAAAAAAAAGAACAAGACAGAATAGAAAAATGTGATCTAATTGAAGCTCAACTAACGGATCAGGAAGAATGAATTACAACAACTCAAACAATGAAAAAGAAGGTCGTTTTTACAATCGTGAAACCCTAAAAATGAGAGAAAAAAGCTGACCTTGTTGAAGAATATCTGTCCGCTAGAAAGGGCGATGTAGAGGAGAAGATAAGCGTAGGTGAGGGCTTCTTCTCCGATTGAACCCTTCTTTAGATCCGCCATTGTCGCAAGACTGCTCTCTCTTTCTCTCTCTAGTTCTCTCTCTCTCTCTCTCTAAGGGTCGTCTCCACGGTTCATATAAAGTAGCTGAGGTTCAGAGTTCAGAGTGAAGCGAGCGAGGTTGCTTGCTCTTTCACTAAAGAAAGAAAGAAATAGTTCTGCTTTTTCTTCTTTAAAACCCCACTGATTCTCTTGTTCAATGATGATGATGATGTAATATATCTATACTAGTAATTAGGGCTGCACATGGTGTGGTTTTAAGTCCGGTCCGAACCGGTCCGAGCCGAAAAAAATACCGACAAACCGTAAAACCAAGAAACCTAAAACCCAAAAAACTGAAAAACCGCAAAAACCGATATTTATGGTCTGGTTTTGGTTTCTTGTTTTCAAAAAACTAAAAAAACCGAAATCGTACCAAAAACACCGAACCGAAAGACCAAACTAAAAAAACCAGAAAAAAATCTGCACGTATATCTATATAGTATACACACGCATTATTATGTATAAATATGCATGCTAACTCATGAAAATATCAATTAAATAGCTTGGCTCTTAATATAATTACAATTTTATAAGTCAATGTATCTATGTCAATTTGTATCTTATATGAGCAATACATATATATGATGTGCATTCTCAAATTTATACATATTTATTAATTTATTTATAATATATTTATTAGTTTGTATAATTATTATTTTATTGTGAAAAAATTCAATTGTGGACATACCGTGATTAAAATTGCCACTATGTTGCTATAGAAAATATGTTGGGATCCATATAGAGATATTTAAGATATGAAGATGAACTCTTCACAGACTTCACCATGTATCTTCATAAAAAAATAAAAATAAATCATATTCGGGAACGAGCTATCTTGCAAGTTGTTGGAGAGTGTGCCCCACCAAAAAAAATTTAAAACTCTAACATCTAATACATATGAGGAAATTGAGTGCCCCACCAATTATTAAGATTTTAGTATATTGTCCCTTAGTTTTTTGTAAAATTAGAATTTAACCAACTCATTTCTTAACACGTACTCCACAAGCTTTTAGGCATACCAAAGAAATTTGTTGTGTTTTGTGGTTTTCTCCTTAAAAAAATTTATGACTTCATCCATAATCATATCGTACCAAAATTTTTAACCCTATCAAAATTTAATTTAAAAGTAATAATTAAAATGGATGGCATATAAATTACCTTATAATTTTTTTTGATTGATATAATTTTGGGTAAGGATGATCTTCTCATATTAAATTTAATAATTTTCACAAAAAAGAGAGAGAATTAATAATTACTTAAGATAGTTGAACACTTGGATATTTTTTTTCATGTTTTAAATTTAAATAAATATTTAGTTATTATCAGTTTTTTATTTTTTAAGTTTGAACGAACTTTAATTATTTATAATTCAAGTGCTCTAATTATGTCATGTTTTAGTTTAAGTTTAAATGATCAATTGATAAATGTTATATGTTAATTTTTTTTAATCTAGTTAAACTTTAGTTTTAAATGATTTGTCCGTTAAAAAAACCGAAAACTCCTAAAAAATCTGAAATTTAGAAAAAACCGAAAAAACTAAAAAATCTAAAAAACCGATGGTGTGGTTTTGGTTCTAAAAAAAAATACCATGGTTTGGTATAGTTTTGGTCCTCCTAAATTAATTAATGGTTTGGCTATGGGTTTGATAAAAAAACCCAACTAAACCGAACCGTGTGCAGCCCTACTAGTAATATAGCTGAAGTGCGCCTCTAGCTAGGGGTGTTCAGGTCGGTTCCGGTTCGGGTATTGAACTACCCAGAATCAGAACCGCTAAAACATATCGATTCCGGTTCCTATTGGTTTTGGTTCAGGTTCCATATTATGTGGAACCAAAACCAGAACCTATAAAAAACGCGGGTACACTCCGGGTATTGGGTGCCAATTGGGTATTTGTAAAAAAGTCTAAAAAGAGCTATATCCATCACTCTATCAAACATAATTTTTCCACACCATTGATTTCAATTCATCAAGACAATGAATTAACAAATAACACAAACATAAAAGCATGAAATAAATAATTAACAAAAGCAAAGCCTAACAACCATCACGTGCCCACATGATTGATGTCCTCTTAAAGACTTAAATAATAACAATTTAGGTATGGGACCACCCCTACTCCCATTTTAAAGTAATCATAATAATTTATTTTTTAAGAAAAAATAGTTAGATTAAAGATTTTTTATTATAGAATTACAAAACTACAACCAATTTTGAGTAATAGAAAACCTATTTTAGTTGGTATAGTTGAAATTTATAAAAAAAAGTGTAATACCCGATTATCCGATGGGTACCCGATGGGTAGACCCGATTAGGAACCGAAATTAATCGGTTATAATCGGGTATATCCGATAAGGACCCGTTTATAAATTAAATGGGTATATAAAATAGAGAACTGGAACCGGGTTAAACGATTCCGGTTCGGTTCGATTCTCAGGTAAACGGGTACCCGTTGACAGCCCTAGCCTCTACTATCTGCGTAGCACTGTATTCTTTCAGAGTGCCACGTCAAGAGAAGCATGCCAACTCTTTTTTTTTGGATAATTAACCACATAGATAGATTAGATATGGTCGGCAGAAGCCGTATTTACATGACGAAAGTCTTTAGAGAGTAAATCAAAAACATAAGAGGGAGGATCTAACGTTGTGATGTCGATTGATAGTGCTTTAGCCTTGGATGCTAAAGCATCAGCAACCGAATTAGCTTACCTCAGAAAAAAAGAAAAAGAGCATGAAATAAAGGGAGAGGTTAGGTTGATCGCATCAGTGATATATGCCTTTGAAAGTCTAAATTCGCCCTACGGTTAATGAATTTAACTGTAAGTCAATGTGACTATGGTTAAGGATCACACTATCACCTAATTAAAAAT
>MVGT01004341.1:907489-931319 GCA_002174775.1 Macleaya cordata | reverse complement strand
CCCACGAAATAGGAAGAAACCCAAGTCCAAAAGGACTCAAAATAGCAAAATTCGCAACTTAGAAAGTTTCCCGGAATAAAATTCCCAGCAAGTATCGATACCCCCCTTAATGGGTATCGATACAGGGTCCTCCTGAAAGTGGGTATCGATACCCCCAAAATGGGTATCGATACACCACCTCCCTGTTTTGTGGGTATCGATACCCACCATAATGGTATCGATACCCTTTGCCAAAAACACTCACATCTTTGTGGATCTTCTAAATTACGGAGTTAAAACATAATTCGCCCAACAAAGTTTCACTTCGATACACCAAATAATTATACCACCCTTGTTGAAACTTTTAACCTATCAAAATCGGATTACAAGTTGGAGCATTAAAGGTGATCCATTTCACTGTTAACTCTGGCTCATTTTTCGTAGAGTCCAAACAATTGAAATTGGTTGGTTTCTCATAATTTGATGGAATTTTGATTTCCAAAACAGTTTTGGTTCGAAAGTAGACTTCATCATCTAGTATTTTGAGGATCTGAATTGGCGATTAAAGTAAATATATTTTAATTTTTGTACCTTCCAATTCAATTAACAAAACAATAACTTTTTGCTTAGATTTTTTTCTTTAATTTCTTGAATTTGTATGAAGAATTGAATCATCTCATGGGCTTTATTTAGGCTTCATTTGAGAGATTCCTTCGTCAGCTAACACCTTTGATTATGCTGCTTGCACGTCTCGAGGGATGATGTGTGAGACCTTCTCCCAGATTGGGCAAATGGATAACCCTGCTGAACACGCACTTTGCCTGTTATTTTGCTCTTTCGCCAGCTACTAGAAGCTGTAAAATGCTCCCTATTCTTTGAAAATGAGAAACCAAGAAAAGAAAGGAACATGTTCCATTTGAGTCATGTGATTAAGGGTTTTGGAGCTGGAATCTTCACAGAAGTGGGGGTGAAGTGAAAAGACAGGCGAACCCCCTTTGAGCCTGCCACTTTAGCTTCCATGTGTGAAAATCCTGCTGGTCCTTGAACACAAGCTTGTTTGTTACACCAGGGTAATCATAGAGTCGCTATTACTTTGTTCTGTGCTACTTATTTTTATAATTGGAAAACTTGATCAAATATGGAAAAAACACCTTATTTGCTTACTATCTTTTTTCTAGTCTAAGGTCTGAATCGCTGAGTTTTGGACTCTGGATCTTGGTGATTTTACTTGTGCGGCTGTGCAAATTAGTATAAGTTTTGAGACTGTCAATGTAATTTTTGACTGGTTTACTTATATTTAGTGTTAATTTAGCAAGAATTGCAGTCGCATTTTTTCACATTCTCTATGTATTAATAACTTGATTCAGACCCTGAGCAAAGTCTGGAATAACTCAATTCGTCTGTGTTTTAATAAACTGCAGTTATTTTTTCTGTTTTCTTTTTGTCTTGAACTTTCAAGCCTGCACTCTATGTCTTTGTTTAAGGTTTAGCAGTTCTCATTGAAACAAAGAAAAAGTTGAGTCTTTTGCGTTGAAATTATGGCTTATCTTTTCTAGCTGTGGAAATTTAAAGTTACTACTAGGTTTTGTCATCTGACATTTTGGTTGGACTTGATTTGAGAGTATTCTCTGTGATTTTCCAGCTGTGGCTTTTAAATCCATCTGAAGTGCACAATAAAGCTCCGACTGCTTCCTATCAAAGTAGCCTCTCTTACCATGGCTCTGCTGTGAACATTTTGCGCTTCTCTCCATCTGGTAAAAACCTACCTATATTCCTCAAAGTAGTGACTTGAGTAAGAAGTAATAATGTGAATTGAGATTTTATATTATTCATTACGAGACCGCCTGCACGCGCGATGCGCGTGTTTAGCACATTTAGCCATTAAACTTGTTTAAATATCTTTTTTCACTGAATTAATAAATAAATATATTATTAAAATTTTAGAGATGTAATAAAAGTAATTTTTTTTACTAAAACTCAAAATACTCAACCATTACCGTGAGGAAGGAATAACACAACTTTAATGCAAAAATCACTTGACAAAATATTAATTTATTGTATGAAGAAAAAAGAAAGAAAAAAAAATGAAGGAAAAAAATAGTCATAACAATTAAAATCTAAGTTCTAACCATTATTAACCAATGTGTTATTTTTACAAATTGAAAAAAAAAGAAAAAAAAGAAAAGAAAAGAAAAGTCACTAACAGCCAAATGTATAATCTGGAAGAGGTTATCAGTATCTGGCCCTTGGATTTTCATGGCGCGGAACCATGCAAAATGCTTTTTGTTGTGATAATCCTGCGATTAACAAACTAAAAAGAAAAGAAAAAATGACGAAGAAGAAATAAATGAAGAAGACTTAAAATGCCTCATCAAATATGTTGCCATGTAATTGGTAAAATAAACATAAAGCCACTAATTTTTTACATCCAAAACTTCTTTTATAGTTGTTGTAACTTGTAAGTTGTAACTCCCTAATAATGGTTGTTTAAAGTGGGTAAACGTGGCTGGTAGTTATGAAGTTGGATCAGTTGTAACTCCTTCGTGAAATGTGGTGTAACTCAAACACTTAGTTGACTATAATACCCTCATGAATTAGGACATAAAGGGAACAAAAGGGTAATAAAGGTCAATTCTACCCTTACAGTTTCATGTTTTTTAATTTAATTAAGGGTAATTGAGGTAAAAAAGCCTAAAACAAACCCATTCTCTTAACTACTGGAAGAGAGAACGTGGGTAAAAGAGATAAGGAAGAAAAATAGAGAGATTTTGGGGAGAGATTTTAGGTACTTATTCAACTTCCTTATTTTGGGATTACCAATTATACCCCTAATTCTATGTCTTTAAGAAGGTTTTAAAATAATTTACTTTTCCTATTTAATAGGGATAGAATATGGAAAGAATAATTTTCGGCCTCAATAACTACCTCTAGGGTCGCTTCCCTTTAAAGAATAGAATAGATTTGTGTAACCATAAAAGTATGATAATGACTCAGTCTTTCCTGCATAACAATGGCATCGGTATGCGTGCATTTGTACTGAGTGCATCCATCACCCACACAGTATGTTCAGTATGTTGCAAGTTGTAACTTGTAATTCTTGCTAACTAGCTAAAAAATTAAGAGTTTGATTCAACAAGGTAAAAGAATTAGTACCAGTCATCTTTTTGTTCTTTATTCCTTGTTATTTTCATTGTAGATTTTCAATACCAATAAAAGATAATTAATAAATCTTTTGTAACAACATATGCATGAGTCAACATTTTTTATTTCTTCGAAACTGCCAAAATTGGACACTCTGCAAGCATGTCAACTACGGGACATGTATCTTTGTCATTGTTAGATAGGTACGATTGGGTCATTTTCACCATGGTTTCATGCCCAGTAACCATGCCATGTCATGCCAGTGTACACAAGTACATTTTTCACTAGTTTCTTTGGACATATATTACAAATTGTGCTTTTTCATTGTATGAAGACATTGTTTCTGTCTACTGTTCTCTTTTAGTGGCTCCTAAGGAGGTCTTGCAACTTAAGAGCAAAAGATGTTGTGCCATCTGCATTATTTTATTACTATCGTTCTATACCACAAATAACGTTGTTCCTAAATTATGCAGGAGAACTACTCGCATCTGGTGCAGATGGTATGAATTTTCACATGTATTGGATCTTTCTTTGTTGGGTTCGATGTTAGTTTACACCAATTTTGTTCTCTTCAGTTCAGACACTCTAGCCTGTTATGTAGTTGGACAGGAAGGTACTAATGGGTTTCTCTCATTGTAGGAGGCGAGCTAATCATCTGGAAGCTACACTCAACTGATGCTGGTCAAACGTGGAAAGTGCTGAAGACATTGTCGTAAGATTCCATATGAACTTTTGGCTAGGCTTCTACTTGTATTGGGACTTAGTTGTGTATGATCTATTGAAATTTTATGGGTTAGGTTTCACCGCAAGGATGTCTTGGACCTGGAATGGTCTACTGATGGTGCACATCTTGTTTCTGGATCTGTTGATAACTCCTGCATCATTTGGGATGTTTGTAAAGGTAACAGATACAACACATGGCTGAGACATTTGTCACCTCTAGTAGATATAATAAATGTAATTGTGGAAACTTTCTATATCTCAGGTTCTGTCCATCAGATTTTGGATGGTCATTTGCATTATGTCCAAGGGGTTGCGTGGGATCCATTAGGTCATTATGTTGCTTCCCTTAGTTCAGATAGAACTTGTCGTGTTTATGCAAATAAGCCTCTGCCGAAATCAAAAGGCCTCAAGACGCTGAATTACATATCTCAATATGTCATTACAAAGGCTGAACAACAACTGCCAGTTGATTCTAAGGTTAAGAAGTTTCTCTATCAACTTCCGTAAGGCATATTATGGGTGGTTTAATTACATATTATAGAATTGTGTTTTTACTTCTTCTTTTTTTTTTTATCCAGATTTTATCAACTAAAAACCATCTCTTTCATGATGAGACATTGCCATCCTTCTTTCGGAGATTGGCCTGGTCTCCTGATGGATCATTTCTACTGGTGCCTGCAGGTATGAACCTAAATGGATGTTCCACTCAATCTAACTAAATGTCAATTTCTTTGATCTCAGTATACATGTATTTTATTATTGAAAGGGAAGCATTCCTAGTTATGAAGCATGGACACGGCGAGGGGACACGGACACAGACACGGCACAAATTTTATTTTCTTAATTTTCAACTAAAAACAGGACACGACACGGACACGGTTATCTTAGAGAAGTGTACGTGCTTCATAGGTCCCTAAAGACGGTTATGAGGATGGAAAAAGTTGCTTATCTTTATTAAGTAAGAAGGAACAATATTAAAAATAATCTTATAAAAAAGGTTGTTATTGGTGTTCAAAATATACTAAAGTAGTTATTGAAGATAAATTGGTTTTTTCAACCGCTCGGTTTGTCAACTCATATGCGCATCGCGCGTGCGGGAGGGCTCATTTCTCTAAATGTAATGGTCTAACATTGCAAGAAGTTCTTAATCTGATATTAGGTGTACTTATTTATTAAGAACCCTATTGGTGGTGCTAACTGCCATCTTATACTATTTTTCTCTACATGTATATATTAGTGGTTGTCTTATCACAAGCTTTCTGTTTTTCCACATTGTTCTCATGCCTTGAAAGGTCATACACCGATACACGAATTTGAGGCTATAATTTTGCTGCTTATCCTAATATTTTTGATCTTTTATTTTATAGAAATCCAATGTCAGATGACCTCCTTGTCATGTAGATCGTCCTCACGAAAAATCACATAGTTCTAAAACTTTTAACCTTGTCAAAAGTTTCTTGAGAAATTGATGGTAAATTGGATGGTCCAAAAAGCTAAGAATTTCGATCATCTTTTAATGGGGTCAAATTTTGAAGATGTGATTTTTCGTAAGATGATCTACAAGCTGAGAGATCATACTGACAAAAAAGTCGGCCCGTGGATCATCTCTGTGCCGACCCCATAGGTGGGTGTCAGCGGTGTGTATGTGTAGGTTGGGTGTGTCCCCTTTTCAATTAACTAGTAAGGGGCCCAACCAACAAAGGGCACAGCTCACCCGAAGCTCATCACTTGTCCAACGAACACTCAACCCTGAGCACACTTATGGATACTTCAGTTTTCGGTTGCAGCCACCATAATTGTGTGCTCAATCACATCATAAGATAAAAGAAATAGGAGAGACAATTCCTTGAGAGTTTTTGAGTCTCATATGCACTGTGAACTGGTGCTGTGAATGAATATTTGCAGTAGTTTCAGAACTGCAAATATACACACCACTTTTGATGCATTTCAGGTAAAGCCATTTCAAATAGCTGCAAACAATTATTACCACATGGCTCCACCAAGCACTTGCAAATTTCTGATTTCTCATAAATATTTGCAAATGCAAACATTCACAGCATACCATGGGCCTGAAAGACCCTTTATTTGTGAAATATCAATCCAAAGATTAGTGAAGGATAAAGTTAGTAAAAAGCCTCATTTTTAGGCTTAGGCTTTATATTTAGTGTATGTATTCATTTTTGCTATCAATCCATTCTACTTGATCACCTTTTTCTGGGAACCTCTAGTATTCCAATTCATGTTCTTTACTGCAGCCTGCACAACTTATTTTGTCATTAAAAGTTGCAAACTGATAATAGTTATCCTTATTTATGTTTCCGTTAGCTCATTTTTACTGTTTACTTATTTCAGGTTCTTACAAGTTCTCGTCTGCCTCCGACTCTGTGAATACTGCATATATATTTTCGAGAAAAGATCTTTCGAGGCAAGAGATCTAAACCTTTTTTTTCCCTCTGATTGACGATTCACTGAATCATTTTCAGATTGATTAGTTGCTCTGTTATCTTCCACACGGAATCTTATCCAATTTTATTTGTACGTTTCGTCATTCTGATGAGAGGATCACTTAGATGATTGTCAACTTCACAGTCGTAGGCGTAGGAGAGTTGATATCAGGGTTATGTTTGTCTTTTCACTCTAGGGTTATTTGTGTCATTTGCTTGGTGTCCCTCGGTAGTTATTTAGGAGTTATGGCTGGTTATTTTTTTGCTTGTATATGTATGTTGTTTATGTTTTTAGTGACTTTAACTATGGGGATTAATGAACTAAGAAATTCTCTTAACTTCTAAAATTTCGTCCAGATTTCCCTCATGTTTCTTTTACTTTCGTCTTCTTTTCCTCTTTCTTCCTCTATTTCTTCTCCTTTATCTTTCTTTCTTCTAGTTTCTGTACAGGTTCAGTATTCTTCTAGCTCACATGCTTTCTTAATAAATTATTTCTTGCCTGAAAAAAATGAAAGAAATACTGTCCCCACCTTAGTTGCAAGAAGCTTCTGGCCTAGGTGGCGGATCATATGGCGTCGATGGGTTTGGTGACGCCATATGATCAGCCCATAGTTACCGGAAACTCTACCCCCCCTTGCGTACCGCGTACCGGATTCTTCGTACCGGTTTTGGGTACTCTAGCGAACTAGTACTCTAAATTTGGCGTACCCAAATCTTTTACCTTGATTTTTCTAAAATTTAAAAGACAAAAAGTCTAAACGATTACCTAGTTAACTAGTTTTTATTTCTTGATGAGTATGAACCTCTTGGTTGTAGGTTTGTCTATGTATATACGTAATATAAGCCATATATTTTTTTATAGTTATAGCATCCTGAAAAAGAGTTCTAAAATGAACCACGACCAAAACTGCGTATCGAAGAGGTATACCCCTAACGTACCGCGTACGCACACGCGTACCCGTACCCGTACCACGTATCGGAACGAACTGCGTTTCAGGTAACATTGGATCAGCCACCAAATTATTTTTTCCCATTTGATCCAGCTTAGAATCCACCTGAATAAAAAACCTCGATAACCCAAGCTGACGACACAAAATAAGACCATCCAATAAGGCTCTAAACTCGGCAATATTGTTAGTACTCTCCCCATAGAACCTATGATAAACAGCCACCAAGGTACCAGAAGAATCTTAGATAACACCCCCTCCAGAAGCTATGTGACAATAATACGGGTACGACTGTCTGAGTCGGACACTGGTATGAGGTGTCGGACACGGTGAGTTGGAAAAAGCCAAAACATAGACACGACCGTACACATACATATATTCTTTTCCCAGTTATCATATGCTCTATATTTAGTTATAATTTGTAGTTTTAGATCTAACATGGTTACATAATACACACAAGACATTAACCTAGAATGTTCTAACACGATTATGTGCAAGTACACACAAGATATAAATACAATATCTAACCTTATTATGTGCAAGTACCCGCTGAAGTGTCCACAAGTGTTGGACACAAGTGTCGGTGTCGGCACATGTCGACACAGCAAAAATTTAGAAAAGTTAAGTGTGCTTGTTACATAGTCCAGAAGCAAGCCCCATGGAACAAGAATCATCCGTACTGAGTATGTGAAAACCAGAAGGGGGAAAACGCCACTTCAAAGCCTTTATCCTTTCCCTCAGAACAGGAATGAACAAACAGAAATGTGTGGAAAAACATTCAGCACCACCTCGGAAGCCGCTAAAGAAGGAAAATGTTACCTCTGATAGAGAAGAGGATTTGAATAGTAATCAAATCTTTTGCACTCTTACATCTATATATATCAAAGGAATCCCACAGCAATGTGTTGAAAAACATTCTCTGATCAATTATATCTTGATTTATTTTGATACCCCCTTTGTTAAGTAAAGCTATGTGAATAAGGTTCAATGGTCATTATTTTGGCTTCTGCATGAATTTGTTTTTGTTTATGGAGGGAAGAAATTTAACATCTGGGAACATGCTTTAAAATTCAATTCGTGGTATATTATCAATATTTTCAGCCTTCCCTTTTGCAGGCCTGTTTTACAGCTCCCTGCAGCTGGCAAACCTATTGTGGCAGTACGCTTCTGCCCCATTGTTTTTAGCCTACGGGCATCCAACTCTGGTAGTTTCATTGCTATCTACAATATTATCTTTGCACATATATTACGTCCTTAATTTTATAACAAGTGTCTGAATTATCTGTTACAACATGAGCAGGGGAATTTTTTAAGCTCCCGTACAGATTTATTTTTGCCGTGGCCACTTTGAACTCTCTATACATCTATGACACTGAAAGTGTTCCTCCTATAGCAGTTTTGGCTGGTCTTCACTATGCAGCCATAACAGACATTGCATGGTAAATTGATATTTCTTTCTTTTCTTAATTACTTCTGGTTTGGTCCATGTTTCCTATACTTATTGATGTCAGAGAATAAATAATCCTCTGATTTTGGTTATTTTTTCTTTTCTGGTTTGCAAGGTCACCTAATGCCAAATATCTAGCATTGTCCTCTCAAGATGGTTATTGTACTCTTATAGAATTTGAAAGTGATGATCTGGGATCTCCTATCTCCATATCAGGTTTGTTTGTTTTCCTTCCTTCTTTTCTTTTTTTGTTTGGATTAGCTCCTTACATTATATAATTTATATGTTTGTTGACTCATTTCCTTTGATGGCATGCAAAGGATACGATTTTTTGCACGTTTACCATTTATACAGTGTTTTAATATGGAATAAAATACATTTTTGTTAGTTATATTAATATCTTATGTGCATCTTTTGTAGGTGTTTTCATGTATTATATGTAATAAACATAGTATATATGATTTTCCAACTAAATGCCCACCCCTTCACTGAATCCATTTTTGGCTCTCCATATCTCTTCCTCGAAATCTCCAGCTAAACAAACACTTGTCAGTTGATCTCCAAAACAATAAACGTTTCAAAAAAAATAATAATTAAGAAACGTTTCAAACTCTCCAAAACAATACGAAAAGAGATTTTGAGAATTTTTAGCGTAAACTTTTGCGGAAGCGTCTCACACTCAAGAATTTAAATAACTCCAATAATATTATAACTGAACTGATTTTACAAGAGGAGGCTGACAGCTTATTTATAAGTTATTAAGCCTTAACAATCAAGAAAAGAATAAAAAGAAATCCTACTCTAGATAGAAACAAATCAAAGATAATTATAACTACTAAAAATAAAGAGAATCTAAACTAAACAAGGAAATAGAGATAACTACTAGCTGATGTCCATATCTTAAAGAATCCACCAAGATATATTCGTGTATGGGAAAGGATTTGTGGACCCAACATCATACACCCACGTTTACATCACTCTCCCCCTCTTGAAAAAAAGTTTGACCTGAACTTTAAAGGGGATCACCTTATGTTTCAGGTCCAATAGCTTCGAATTCGGTGATTAAGATTTTGTTAACTGCAGGATCAACAATATCTTCAGTGATTGGATCTGTATCAACTTGTACTTCATTATCTACAACAAAAACTTTCATGTTTTTCTTCTTCGGGCAATCAGAAGCCATATGACCAAACCCTCCACAGTCGAAACACTTGAATGGTATAGAGACAGCCTCGGTAACACGTGGGGCAGCCGAAGAGGTGACAATAGTAGATGGGCGACTTGAATCTTGTAGAGAATTAAAGTATTCTTCCAACTTACGCGCATATTCTGTTGCTTTCTCCAAAGTTTCGATCTCCCTTAATTTCAGCTCGGTACTAATTCGTGGTTGGAAACCATCGATGTATCTACTTAACCTTGCTTCAAGCAGTTCAGTCATTCCAACACGTGTACTCAACATAAAAAATTCAGTTGTGTATCCACCGAAAGTTGCTGTTGTTTAAAACTTAAGATACGAGAATGGAGTTCCCATTCATAAGTTCTAGGAACAAATGCAGCTCGCAGGTGCTTTTTCATCTTCACCCAAGTCTGAATGGGTTGTTTTCCTTTTGGTTCTCTCTGTTTAATACAGTTGTTCCACCAAATCTGAGCATAATCACGAAGTTTGGTGGCCATTAGCCAAACACACTTGATTCCGGACAAGCTTTTATGCTCGAAGACTTTTTTTATATTGTCAATCCAGTCTAAAAACTTGTCTGGATCAAGTTTTCCCTAAAAAATCGGCACATCAATATGAACGTCGCTGTTCATGCTTATCTCCGACAACCTTAGCAGCTGGTTAACATTTACTTGACCTCCATCTTCATCAAAAGGGTGAAACTGTTCATCAGGACAAGGATTAATGTTTGCATACCTATTAGGGATTGAAGGGGCTCGCACTTGCTGCTGTTCAATCTGCCTTGGTTCTTCACGAATCTGATCTGTTGGCTGCTGTTGTTGCGGTTTCCGCTTACCTCTATTAGGACAGTGGCGTGCCATATGGCCAAGAACACCACAATGATAGCACCTTTGCATAGGTTGCTCAGGTTCATCTGTCGCTACTTCTTCCAAGTTGATTAGCGCTGGTTGTTGATGCTGTTGAGGTGGTTGGAACGAACTGAATTGGATCGGAACAGATTGAGTTTGATGAACCCAATCCTTGGTACGTTGGACTTCTTCTTTGGGGTTCGTAGGTAGTGAGCAAACTGATCGCTGATCGGAAAGTTGATGATCTGGTTTGTTGTTTACTACACTAGCTAGAAGAAATCGATCAACTTTGGAGGGTGTTAGTCCTTCAGGAATCGGCCGATCTGGTAGTCTTTTATCCTTCTTGTCCGGGAGAACCTGAATAGGGTTGGACGAGTTCCCTACAGCCTGATTAAAAGGTAAACCTACTGAAGTAGGTTGAAAAGGGGATTGTGCCGCCACCAAACTTGCTTGGGTTTGCACCGGAGGCTTAACGGACTCTCCAGTCACTTGCGTAGGGCTAAACCGTGAAAACAGATCGGAAATCTGAGTTTGGAACTGACAGGAGGTCTCTCTGACGGCCTTCTCCACCGCTTTCTCCACCACCAGTTGCAGTTTCTCTTCCATCGTCTTCTCAAGCGGATCCAGGCGGTTAACGATATTTTTGTTACGGGTCTCTACTGCGACCATCGACTTATCAAGATTTTTGTTACGGGCTTCCATTGCTGCACTTCGATCTACTCCTCTGGATCTTGGCGAAGCTCTATGATAAGAACCTCAATAGATTCTTATCCAGTCCAGCAGAAGCAATTCAAGGTAATTCAATAACAATTGGTAAAATAAACTAAACTTTTCTCAATGCTTCATTCATCATCCTTAATGGGTATTTATACATTACAAGATCTAGATAATCAACTCAAATACAATAAATTAATCTATAGCCTACTAATTAAGACTAATTATTTTGGCTATCTAGAAGCCTACAAATCAAGCCTGTTATTTTAGAAATTAAGCCTACTAATGTATAAATTTACTAATTATTATTCTTGACTTTATCATTCCTCCCTACTTTAGTTGAACCTTGTCTTCAAGGTTAATCAAAAAAACAACAGCATTACCTGGTTCAAACACCTTATCTCGCCTTTTAGAATCAACTTGTTGTTTCATCATATTTTGTGCAACACGTAAGTTATTCTTGAGAACACTAAGAATTTGGTCACGACGTCTTAAGGGTTCATCTAATGGAGCAAGTTGAGGCTTACCCAGAGCGTAACCATGAAACACAGGAGGGGGTATGCCGTATAAAGCCAGGTACTGTCTAACATTGATTGGGGCGGTACCAGACACTAGAGGCATGTGATGATCATACTCTCTAGTAGGTGACAATATAATAGATGTCACAAAAACCGAAGGAAATTCGATGATCCGATTACAGATTTCATCAGGTATGGGTGGCGGAAATGAGATTGGTGAAGGGCTTTGAGTGTGCCAAAGTAGTCCTTGTACTCTCTGTTTCAACAATATCTCTATTGTAGGACTAGATGCCACCTGTCCACTTTGAAATCTCTCACCTGTCAAAGTAATGGTTCGGTCCTTGACATGTTTTATCTCACTTAAGACAATTATGGGTTGGGATGTAGAAATTCCGGTAAGAGCATAGACAGAGATTGCAGGTTCGTCTTCCTTATTACCTGATTCCATGGTTTCCACGGAAACCTGTTCCTCTTTATATTCAATTATGGAATCGGTTTGTCTCAATTTGTCCAAAGTTGAGATTGGATCTTTGTAACGAGTCCTACCAAAACGATTTAATAAGGCAGGAGTAAAGTTTTCCCACATATAGTCGGGGGTTATAGATTGCATCCAGTTGTGCCATTTGAGCGCTCTACCTTCGAGATGAAACCCGACTATTTTCAACTTTTGATCTGTGGAAGTCTCATAGAGATCGAAGTATAACTCCGCCTGATTTATCCACCCTTCAGGGTCTGTACCATCAAATTGTGGGAAGAAAACCTTCGCTGGTTTGTCACCATCGTGAGGGGCTACGGTGGAAGCACAAATTTCAGTGTTCACCGAAGTTGGTGAAGCTGACGTATGGACATCCATGAGTTGATCGAACCTATCCATCATTCGACTGCTTGTTTGTGTCATTATATTGATGATGGAAGTCAAGTCCTTAAGTTGTTGCTCCATTTATCTCTTCTTCTTCCGATTTTTTATTTTTTATTTTTTATTTTTTTTATTTTTTGAGTGGATTGTAAATAGGGTGGGCTGGTCCGTTGTCCTAACTAAAATGGGAAAGTGGGTTTAAGTTTAGATATTGCGTGGGACTTCTTGTTGGGCTAGAATTAACCTTTGGGCTTTAAGTGTTGATAGGTTAAAATTGGGATGGGTTTCAGGTGTTGTTAAGGTGTAGGTGAAGAGTTAGTATAGTTTAATTAAGGGTTGGAGGGGGTACTGTTAAGGCATAGGCTGAGTGGATGGTTGACTAAGGTCTTGGCTGATGGTTGTTAGTTAGTGGCGGTGGGTTGAGTTAGGGTGTACGTGGGTGTGGGGTTGAAATTGGAGTACTTATAGAGTACGTAGGTGAAGTGTCCGGGTAAGTGTAAACTGTCAAGGTGCAGGCCCTGCAGGGGGTTAAGTTAATGAATGACTAAAGCTAAAGGTGGGTGATGTTAGTAGGCAGAGTGATGGGTGGTAATGTTATGATGTGGGATGGACGGTTTGTATTAGTTCAAAAAGTTATGAGATTTGCTACAAATGGTGGTGAGCAACGGTGGCTTTTTTTTTTTTTTGTGTGTATGGCTAAAGTGGAGTTTAAATAAAAAGAAATGATGATGAAGGTAGGTTAAAGAAATAACGTAAGAGAGAATGATGATGAGAATGGGTTAAAGTGGAGGTTAAAGAAAAAGAAATAATAATGATGAGGGTGGGTTAAATGGTAAACAGGCAGTCAACAAATGTTTTTCTTCTCCTCCTTAATTCAACGAACGAGTAGGTAGAATTTCCCAAAATCTTACCGTGAATAACATTTCTAAAGATTGTGGTCGGCGTCGGCACGTTTGATTCCAGCAACTGAAATCGCCCTTCTAGTAGAACTAGACCAGCAATAGGCCTTGTTGCAGTACCCCATGACGATCAATTGTGGCTGGCACACGAGATGGGGCAGCGAGCGACGACGATGATGGTGCAACATACCAAAATTAACAAGAGCGATGATGCTGTAAGATGGTGGCAGCAAATGGAGATCAGATTGGTAATTGAAATTAGATATGTAAGAAGGTGACAGTCTCCACGGTTTTTTTTTTCTTTTTTTTGTTTTGTTGAAGCTATTGTAGCATTGAAGGAGGAAGCAATGCAGTACTGTAATGTTCGGTCTGTGATTGAAGAATTTTGAATGATGATGGATAGATGGGGATATGATGGGGGTAGGACTTGGTAATTGAATTTGGTGGTGAAGATGGGATAGGATCAGAATAGCTCTGATACCAATTGATAAGAACCTCAATAGATTCTTATCCAGGCCAGCAGAAGCAATTCAAGGTCATTCAATAACAATTGGTAAAATAGACTAAACTTTTCTCAATGCTTCATTCATCACCCTTAATGGGTATTTATACATTACAAGATCTAGATAATCAACTCATACAATAAATTAATCTATAGCCTACTAATTAAGACTAATTATTTTGACTATCTAGAAGCCTACAAATCAAGCTTGTTATTTTAGAAATTAAGCCTACTAATGTAGAAATTTACTAAATATTATTCTTGACTCTATCACTCTGATACCAAATTAAGGGTAAACTTTTGCAGAAACGTCTCACACTCAAGAATTTAAATAACTCCAATAATATTATACCTGAACCGATTTTACAAGAGGAGGCTGACAGCTTATTTATAAGTTATTAAGCCTTAACAATCAAGAAAAGAATAAAAAGAAACCCTACTCTAGATAGAAACAAATCAAAGATAGTTATAATTACTAAAAATAAAGAGAATCTAAACTAAACTAGGAAATAGAGATAACTACTACCTGCTGTCCATATCTTAAAGAATCCACCAAGATATATTCGTGTATGGGAAAGGATCTTGTGGACCCCTCATCATACACCACGTTTACATCAATTTTACTTCTTGGAAATCCATTTTTTTTTCCTCTGCTTTCCTTCAAAACAAAGACAGCCTTAAGAAAATATTGAAATTATTGTTAGAATAGTTGCATTTTAAACATGACCTGAAGTCATTTATGTTTCCATTTTTTGCGAGAATGATTTCATATTGCATGTTCAAATACGACTTGGCAAGTTAACATATTCTAGTGATCAACTTAAGCAGTTCTATTTTGTGTTTCTTGAGTTTCTTTGAAGTGTAAATGTAAGTGTCTAAATCTGCTCCAGAAACTGAGAAGGCCAAGGATGAAAACAAGAATTCAGAGCATCAGATGTCGGATGAAATGATTAATACAGCTACTACTGCTACTGAAGCAGTGGCTAGAGTTGACAGAATCAGACCTGAGACGGAAGGAAATGAACGGAAACAAGCATCACCAAACCCTGTTAGTACTTCGGTGTCAAATAAGCCTGCCAAGAGGCGCATAACTCCCATGGCAATCGATAATCCGTGAATCAAAACCATCTCTCACAATTTTATTTTGTCCTTTAAGGTCGTTGTAAAGTGTTATCCTATTCGCGGGAAGGTGGTTTTGTTACGATCCAACATCGACTAAGTATGGGATTAGTCGTGGGTATATGAGTCCTTCGGCACCCTTCCCTTGCAAACCGGTTTTCAGGGGCAAGTTCTACCAGAAGGTTCATATCAGGTTTTTGTTAGTCGTGTTTGTGTTTTTATAAATTTTTATTTACTAAGGCCCTGCTTGGTAACATAGTAAAGGTTTGTAATTGGTAAATGTTTGTCATGGTAGATGTTTACTATAGTAAACGTTCGCAATCCAAATGTTTACTAGTGCTTGGTATCGTTAGTGTAAATAAAATGTAAACCTTTGTTGCTGCTTGATACCCATTAGAAATGCATAGTAATTAGAACAAACCGTCTCAAATTGGTCGAAAAACTCTTCTGTAATCGTAACTCAAAACTATACTGCAAGTATCGTGGGGTTCAGTTCATGGTAAATCAACAAAAATTAGGAAACCAATTTAGGCATGGACAACAACACCAAGCCAATATCTTGAAACGCCATGGACAACAGCAGCAGTAGCACACACTATATGTAGTTCATTGAAACCATTATTTAGGGATTAGCCATCAGGATGAAATCATCTCAACAGAAAAGGTTAAAATAGCAAAACCCCTAACTCAAAATAGCTCCAACCCTATAAGATTCTCTGAACACCATGGACGTGTAAACCCGCTTCTACATTAGATCCATGATTAATTGCGATTTTGCCAGTCTTTTGAAACTTACAATCTCTTTTAATGGGTTTCCTGTCTGAAGGGGTTCCCTGCAAATCTTGCTTGTGTTGGAGAACAGTAGAAACTAAACAGCACGTGCCTTTAAGCTACTGTTAGAGAGAGAAAGAGAAACCCTTCTGACCTTCAAAGTAGAGGAGAGGATAACCTATCTGTAGAGGTTGAAGGAACAGAGGAGAAAAGAAAGACCCAGGTCTCCCGTCTCTCGGATTGAGCTTCAACAAATGTTCCCTGCCCTAAAAGAGCCGGGAACGTTAGCTGTTGTTTTTGCCTTATTTATGTGGGCTCGCAACAAACATATGTAGTTAGTGTTATTTGCAGGGGCTACCAAGCACTCCTTTTCTCTAAAATTATCGTAAACATTTGTATTGCATTTATTCACGGTTATACCAAGTGGGGCTTAAGCTTCACTCATTTGTTAGATGTGTATGGTTGAAAAAGGGTAGTGTTAAAGGAGTTCCTTAAAATGTTTGGGGGATGGACAAGTTAAATAGGCTTTTATCTTAAAATCCTTCATCCAAATTACTATTCATTTTTACTAAGGGGGGAGGGGCAAACTAACTTAGCACCTATTTTTTCTCTTCACCCTACTAAAATTAAATAGTACACCCCACCACTACCAATATCACCATCACCATCATCTTTATCTTCACCACTCCTTCACCGCAGACCACCTCCACTGCTGGCCAATTCCATCGTCGGCGCAAAGAAAAAAGAAGAAGAAAAAGAGTCTGACTGCTTCTTGTTCTTCTTTCTCCACTGCCGACCATCCTCACTTCCTCCGTTCCACCACCACCATCACCAAAACCCCACTTTAAAAAAAAAGTCCACTGGTAACTACCATCTAGAATTGGATAAGGGCTGTGAGGAGATATGGGCTGTTCAAAATAGGATAAGGGCCATAAGTGATATGGGCTGTTTCACCAAATTTTTTTTATTATTTTGAGGTCCCTAGGATTTTTTTTTTACTAACTACTTTCCAAAGGCCACCAACCAAATCCCATCTTCTTCTCAATACAATTTGTGTTCCTTCATGAACCTCCGAACATAATTTTTCGGTCACCGGTAGCATTCTCCGGTAGCATCATTTTGGTGTTATTAACATTGTAGATGGTGATGAAGTTGTGAAGAAAGCTCCATTAATGGAGGATTTTTCTCAAAAGAAACTTGAGAAGAGATTATTAGATCTTCCAACCCAATCAAACAAGGAAAATCTGAGGTAAGACAACCTATTAACAAATTTTTTCTTTCTATTTTTAAGTTCAAAACTACATTTTTTTTTCTTCGTTCGCTATTTGTTCTTACTGGTATGAGGGAACAATATAATAAATGTTCTATCTGGCACATGGGAACAAGATGATAAATGTTCTATCAGGAATAAGGGAACAATAAGATAAATGTTCAACTAGTGATAAGTGAACAAAATGATAAAGGTTCTATCTATTATATAGGAACATTAAATTTTGAGAAGACACAATGTTATATCCACTACCACCACCACTACTACCACCAGTTTTATTACCGGGTGACAGAGAACAGAGAAAGAGAGGAGGAACATCATATAAATTTCAATATCCTAAAATCTAAATTAAACACATTGGTTAATTGAGGCCGACGTAGGTCAATATAAACCAAAGGAATATTGAAAATAACTAAACTATAATGCATATGTGATAAATTTATGACGTATCACTATATTCTTAAACTTGAATAAATTATTTATAATTTGTCTTACGGTATGGTAATGAACAAATGGACCATTGTCCGAGTATATGTAACCGAACATATGGTCTAATGTTCATTTCAACCACGTAGAACATAACTTTGCCAACAAAAAAAAAAATCTAAAATCATTTTTGTTAATATGCTTCGAAAATTTGAGTTTGGAATATAAATTTTGAGAAGACACAATACTTTTTCCACCACCACCACCACCACTACCACCACCAGTTATATTACTGGATGATAGAGAATAGAGGGAGAGCGAGAGAGAAGTATATCATATAAACTTCAATATCCTAAAATCCAAATGTTGGAAATATTAGTTAATTGGGGCTATCGTAGGTCAATATAAATCAAAGGATTATTGAAAATAACTAAACCACAATGCATATGTGATCAATTATGACATACCACTATACTCTTAAACTTAAATAAATTATTTATAATTTGTCCTGCGCTAAGATAATGAACATAGGGACAGTTGTCCTAGTCTAAGTAAGCGAACATATTTCACAATGTTCTTTTCTTCATCGTAGTACATAACTTTGCAAGAGGAAAAAATTATTTATAATTTGTCCTACGCTAATGTAATGAACATAGGGACAGTTGTCTTACTCTAAGTAAGTGAATATAGTGTACAAAGATTTGTTCCTTATGCTAGAAACAAACATAAGTTATTTTGCTCGGCTACCAATTGTAGAACATATGGTCTAATGTTCATGAACTCCGCTTAGAACATAACTTTGGGGAAAAAAAAACTAAAATCAATTTTGTTAATATGCTTGGAAAAATTTGAGTTTGGAACTTAAATTTTGAGAAGACTCAATGCTTTTTCCACCACCACCACTACCACCACCAGTTATATTACTGGGTGATAGAGAGTGGAGGGAGAGCGAGAGAGAAGTACATCATATATACTTCAATATCCTAAAATCTAAATGTTGGAAACATTGGTTAATTGGGGCCATCGTAGGTCAATATAAATCAAAGGAATATTGATAATAGCTAACCACAATGCACAATGCGATTAATTTATGGCGTACCACTATACTCTTAAACTTAAATTATTTGTAATTTGTCCTACGCTAAGATAATGAACATAAGGAGAGTTGTCCTAGTCTAAGTAAGCGAACATATTTCACAATGTTCTTTTCTTCATCGTAGTACATTGGTTATGATGTTCAGTTCATGTGCATGGAACATTACATATTTATTTAAAAAAAATCAAGTCTTAGATATGAAACTAAGGTTCGGAAAAATATATTCCACATCGATAGAAGGAACATGATATATAATGTGCTAAGGTTCTGGGTGGAACATTAGTTATAATGTTCTATTCATGTGCGTGGAACATTACATAATTATTTAAAAAAACCAAGTGTTGGAAAACTAAGGTTCGAGAAAATATGTTCCACATCGATAGAAGGAACATGATATATAATGTGCTAAGGTTCTGGGTGGAACATTTGTTATAATGTTCAGTTCATGTGTGTGGAACATTACATAATTATTTTGAATAAATAACTAACTCTTGGAAAAAAAAATTAGTCTACGCACTGCATGTATAGGGGAGAGGGAGAGAGAGATAAATAGAGAGAGAGAGGGGGAGACAAATTATTTATAATTTTACTATATGTTTAGTTTACGCATTCTAAAAATTTGGCGTAGTTACAAAAACGTCATTTTCTTACGTATGACGTAATCACAAAAATACATAGCCACGGGATCCTATTTACATTGTGTTACCATGTGCCCCAAAATATAATGACACTAAAATCTCAAAAAGATTCACTCTAACATATTGTGTCACCCTATCTCATTTACAAAATAATAATCTATTGAGATATATCCACAACTTCACAGGGAACTTCGTTTTTCTTTAGATGAATGAGTTTTTGATATTACTAGATTCTAGGTAAATATGGATTCAACCAACTTCTTGTGGCATTTGTGTAATTAGGATACCATTGGACCCCTAGTAGGGATTGATGAGCCATCACTCAACTTCACTCTGACAAAATGGTTTCCATTCAGGTTTAATCGGACTGCTTTTATCTACATTTGTGTCATCCACTGAATCGTCTTCCACCTTCAAACCCTACAACAGTAAATATACACGAGTGAGTGAGAGAGTGTACAAAGCTTGAGTTAGTGAGCATTTTGTTCACATGTTGTATTATGTTCGCTATAAAACATAAGTAAGTTCACCGATGAACATATGGTAATATGAACACCAACAAACATTTATCATCTTGTTCACTTAGGACTGATAGAATATTAATCCTTTTGTTCACTTATCACTAGTAGAATATTTATCAAATTATTCCCTTGTTTCTGTTAGAATATTTATCATCTTATTCCCATATACTAGGTAGAACATTTATCATTTTGTTCATTTATCAATAGTAGAACATCTATCAAATTGTGCCCTTGTTCCTGTTAGAATATTTATCATCTTGTTCCCATATACTAGGTAGAACATTTATTATTTTGTTCACTTATCACTAGTAGAATATTTGTCATATTGTTCGCTTGATCTGCGTAGAATATTTATCATTTTGTTCCTATATACCAGATAAAACATTTATCATATTGTTCCCTCATACTAGTAAGAACAAACAGCGACGAAAAAAAATGCAGTTTTGAACTTAAAAATCGAAGAATAAACTTGTTAATAGGTTGTCTTACCTTAGATTTTTCTTATTTGATTGGGTTGGAAGATCCAATAATCTCTTTCCAAGTGTTCTGAGAAGAATCCTCCATTAATGGAGCTTTCTTCCCAACTTCATCACCATCCACAATGTTAATAACACCAAAATGATGCTACCGATGACCGGAAAATTATGCTCGGAGGTTCATGCAAGAACAAAAATTATATGGGGAAGAAGAAGGGGTTTGGTCGGTGGTGGTCGGTGATGGTTTTGTCTTTGAAAGTGGGATAAAAACTCTTTTTTCTAACAGCCCATATCCTAAGGTTTTTTCAATAAAATACTAAATTAATTAAGGACTTTTTTACAATTTTTAAAACTTTAGTTGTAGTCAAACTGGTTTGACCTCAGTTTGACTCACAGCCCTTATCCATATCCATATGGTCTATAACATGTCCCAAAAAAAAACCCAAAACGCTACTGCTACCCCCAACCGTCTCACCCAAAACCAAAAAGATTAAAAAAAACCCCAAAAACCCGAAAAGATTAACCCCCCCGCCCCGCCAAAAAAAAAAAAAAACCTTGTTGTTATCAGCAAACCCCTCTTCCCCCCGGTCAAAACCCACCATCCCAAAACACTCTTTGTTACCCTCACGTCAAAACCCACCATCACCCTAGCCACATTTTTTAGCCTTATACTACCTCACGTCGCCCCCACCCCCTCCCTTCTTTTCTCATTAAACAGCCCACGTTCTTCCCTTTCCTCTAATATGGGGGCGAGGCGGTGGAAATGTGATGGAGAGGAAAGAGAAGGTAGGGATTGGGTTTGAAGCAAGAAGAAAGAAAGAAGAAGAAGAAGTAGTGGTAGTGGTAGTGGTAGTGGTTGGATGTGGTGGTGGTGGTGGCACGCGGTGGAGTGGTGGTGGCCAGAAGTGGGGATGGTGGGTGTATTTTTTATTGGGGTGTTTTTTAGAGTTAGGTATAAAAATATCAAGTTATTTTTAGATGACCATCCCCTAAGTAAAATTAAATCCACTCCCCCAACCAACTTAAACAATTTAGTCCATCCCCTAATCTTGTCCATTCTCTCAACTTTTTGAGGAACTCTTTTAACAGCACCCATTGAAAAATGGACTGTAATAAGAAAAAATGCTAGAGAAAATGGTTTCTCGGAGTATCATTTCAAAAATTGTTGGATTATTGTTTCCTTTTGGATTAGGATCTCCTTTCATGGATCTTTGGGTTGAGAATATTCTGGAGGAGGAGCTTGTGCCTGCCGAGATGGGGACGCATTCTGGGAAGAAGGCCACCTCTGGTGGTTTTTCAGTATTTTTTTTTATAAAAAAAATAGACTGTTAATCCCTAGTGTATAAGTGTTTAATCAAGTCTAATATTATTTTGGACTTTTAGTCCTTTTTATTGTGTCATGTGTTTATATATTAAACAATGTAAAATTATAGTCCCTCAACTACGTGAGTGTCATTTATTTTTATTAAAATTCCCAAGTTGCCCTTCCTTCACATTTTAAAGCATCCCAGCTTTTAAAAACCTTTTCTTTTATTTTTATTTTTTTGAGTCTTTTACTCTATGGACCTCAAAGTTGTAAATTTATTACAAATACTACCCTGAACTTAGAAAAATTCTCTTGAAACCTTGCTTTTTCATGTTGATAACAAAAGCTCCCTCAATTTTTTAGACTCCCTAAATGCCCTTAATGCGCAATGGGTAACGTCATTTTGCCCATTTTATTCCAACATTATTCCCAGAAACGCACATCTGAAATTTATCGTTTTCTTTTTGCCATTTTTCCCCTTTCTAGTTCCCTTCATCTTCTCTGTTCCTATGAAATTAAATTTTTTATTTTTTTTCATTTTTTCATTTTCCCCTTTTCTACTTCATCTTCTCTGTTGCTTGCTCCAAGTAAAGAGCTGTTCAAACAATTCAGTTTGTATTGTTTTCTCTTCGGTTGATGGTAACCTTAACGTCGTCTAAATGTTTTCTATACCGTCGGATTTGTTTGCGATTATATCAATTAAGTGAATATTGGTATTGTGGATCTTAATTGGCCGGGATGAAATTGGTACTAATATACTATTTCTGCCATGGGACCGGAGGCATTAACACTAGTCCTCGAAATAAAGCAATTTTGCAATTCAATTTCGGCTAATTATGAATGAAACAAAGATGATGACGATTTTGATGGTGATTTTATAACGAGGATGCTATTGCTAGTACCTGTATTTTATCGATTGAAAACCTTAGCATGCAAATTAATCTATGACATGACGGTGTCAGTCTTGTTCTTATTAGTTATCACAGTGTCTCTCAAGTATAGTTCATACATAACTAGCTAGTAGGAAGATAACCACAAGAGATGCTCATCGGTTTCATATCTAAGGATTAATTTGCTGATTATGGGTAAATGAGGACCTTTTCATTAATGGGTATAAAGTAATGAACCATGGTTTATGTTGATTCACTATTCAAAGGGACAAATTAATGAAATGATTATGAATATAGCTAGATGGTGCACCGTTTGATTTGGCTAAACCCTTTGATCATTTCATTAATTTGGCTGGACCTTGACATGCCAACAAAGAAAAGAGAAAACTGGTGAAAGAGAGAGAAAAGAATCTGGTTTATTTATTTGTTCGCTAGCCGAAGATAGAGGTGTCAATTGGGCCGTGCCGCCCAGGCACGGCACGGTCCAGCACGGCCACGTGGCAGCCCAGCCCAGCCCAGCCAATCCCATTTCGTGCCTGGGCTGGCACGGCCCATTGGATGGGCCGTGCTGGGCAGGCCACTTGAGCCCAGTAGCACGAGCACGACACGGGCACGATTTTGGCCCAGCCCAGCACGGCGAATCCAGCACGAATAGGCACGACACGATGGGCCAGCACGAAGCACGACACAAAGCACGACACAATGGGCCAAAGCACGGCCCAAGCACGACCCACAACAAGGTTTTTTAATTTTTTTAATATAAACATATTACTAAGTTTTGAACTCTAGTCTTAGGGGATGACTTGTGACTCTTGGACCAGTTAACTTACAAGCTTTTTTTGACATTAACTTTGAAGTTTTTAATTTTTATCAATACATTATAGTAATATATCTTAATTGATGGTTATGATGATGATGTGTGATGATGATCATGTGTAACGCCCCGTACCCCAAAATACAAGGGACATTACCATCAGTCTACCGCGAGACTCAATTTCGGCAGAGTCTCCCCTGTAAACTGGACCTTTCGTCACCTAATAGACACAGTGCATATAATAATTTACGCAACGGAAGCAAATTAAATCAAGGATATGCACTACAAATTTGCCACCCATTTTTTTT
>MVGT01004341.1:848346-900491 GCA_002174775.1 Macleaya cordata | reverse complement strand
AACCAAAATACTAACTAAAATATATACACTATATATATATATATATTCATATATACATTTATATATATCTATAAATCAGATTTTCTTTCTTTTTTTTTTGTCTTAAACAACATACTACTAATATCTAACTAAGATATATATTATATATATACATTTCATATATCTACAAAAATCAGATTTTTCTTTTTTTTTTGTTAGCGGGTCCCACATCATGCATCATGATGTGTATATGATTATCATAATGGATGATAATAGCGATAATGGCAGGTGATAATGATGGTTCTACTACTACATGGTCTATTAAATCATTTCAGGTTATGGAGTTTTATCATTTATAGCGACCTTAGTTAGGTTTAGGTTTAGGGTTTAGGGTTATATTAGAAAAGAAACCTTTATTATAATTGAGTAAGTGTAATGGTCGCATCATTATCTATAATCATCATGTGTCATTAGCACCATCTCTACCACCATTATGATTACCCCATCATCATCAACTCCCATCATCAACATCACCCATAATCACCATCACTATCATCATCATCCATCATGATTAGCTTTCGTCATCATCATCCATCATTATTACGATCCATATTACGTGATTGCCCATCATGATGAATTACCATTTACCAAATTTAAGTATGAAAACGGATCGGCATACAGTCTTATTTGTACATTTTACATGTACAGTGGCATGTGGAGCCCACATGAGGTTGATCTAAGTGCTGATATTTTTTAAAAATGTTCTTTTCACCTTGTAGATCATCCTCACAAAAAATCATCCCATTCTAAAAATGGTAGCCCCATAAATTGACTATTTTTCTCACCGTTCATTGTTTACCGTTAATTCTTAATCAACTTCTAATCATTTTTTGATGGGGCTATAAATTTTAGAATGAAATAATTTTTGGTAGGGATGTTCTACTCATCTTGTAGACCATTCTCACAAAAAATTAGCTCTTGTTTCTTCACCTTGTGGGCCCCATAACTAATGTAAGAATAATGATGTATAAATAACAATGTACACGGATCCAGACTCTTTTAAGTATAACTGTAAAAAAAACGTAAGCTTTAAGCAACAAAAACTAGTAGCCTAGTTGGTAAGGCTTCATTCTACTTTCATACACGACCAAGGTTTAAGCTTCCTTAACAACATTTTTTACAAAAAAATTTACAACTTAGTGGGCGGCCCACTAGCACGATGCGTTGGCACGGCCCAGCACGAAGTGTTGACGTGCTGGGCCACTAGGCCGTGCTGGGCTGACCAAAATGGTGACTCGGCATGGCACGGCCCAGCACGAAACCCAGTCGTGTCGGCTGTGCTTCATGCCATGCCGGCACGGCCCATTGGCCAGTCGTGCTGGGCCGGCCCAGCACGGCCCAATTGACACCTCTAGCCGAAGACAAGAGAAGAAGAAGAAAATGGGAAAAAAGAAAATAGGTTACCGGTTGCATAAGAAAGGCAATTACGAGATTTATAAAAGTTGGGTGAGTTTTTGTAACCAACTTGAAAATGTAAGGTTTCAGTAGAGTTTTTCTAAGTTCAAGGTAGTAATTATAATAAATTTGCAACTTTTGGGTCCATAGGGTTGCTCGGTAATAGGAAGAACCACTATCCATTTGTTTTTCATCTAAAAATTGATCTCTAGAAGAATTTTGTTCGAATAAGACGAAGATACATCAACAATCAACCATTTGAAGAAAAAGACGAAGCCTTTAGATCTGAAATCAAGTTTTTCAAATGAAAAAAAAATAAAAAAAATGTCTTGAAACCAATCTCCAGATCAGAGAGTCATTTTTAAGTCTTTTTTGTTTGGGCTTTTTGAGCAAATAACCCTGTCAGATTATTATAACTAAGAAATAACCTTGGATATTTCAGAAATGACTCTATCTTGGACGGAATCATTAACTTTTCATCCAAGAGGACACTTGATGGTCATATGACCATGTTAAAGTACCTAAATACCCTTATTCTAACCCAACCTCTCCTCACCTCTAGTTAATAGCAGTAATGGGACACGTGGAACAATCCGAACGAGTTTCAGATAGACGGTGTAGATCGGTCTTTAATTTGACCGTTATGTGATGTACGTCCTTTTCATCTTATAAATCCACCGAACAATCCCATTATTTCACTCCATCTTTTCTTCAAGGACTACTTCAACCATCTTCAACTGTTTGTTCTCCATTGAAGGTCTTCATTACAGTTCATCAACCATGGGAGGAGGAGAAGGGTCTTCCAAATCCAAGTCATACGAGTCATCCGAGGTGAGCTTTTGGGCATATTTTCTTCCTTCTTCATGGAAAATGTCTGTTTTTGTAAAAACATTTCGTTAATTTCTATGGAAATGGGTTAAATGATACTGCATCTTCTTCCTTCTCTAGCTCTCGGTTCAGTTATGGCAGGGTTATTTGTTCAATTTTACAAAACCATTGGGGTTGTATCATGAATTGTAACCAAATTTTTTTTGGGTTCTTTCTCTTCTAGGATCGGTGCCAAATGTGTGATAGATTAGGTCACATTGGTATTGTGTGTCCATGGGTCTACAGTAGATGTAGAAGACCCTTTTGTAATGGAATTAGAAAGTTACTTATATCTAGTCCACAAATTTTTAACAGAAATTTGACAGGGAATAAGACACAAATTTTTAATAGAAATTTTCAACAGAAATTACCACTATATGGAAGATCAACACAAAAGTCCTAAATTTCAGCACAAATCATCCACAAATTTTTAACAGAAAATTTTCAACAAATAAGAGACCGAAGGTTGAGGTTTCAACACGAAATCAAGTAAAACCCCCAAATTAAACTCCAAAAACTCAAAGATCGAACATCTTTACACTAAACCCTTCGAAAAAACCTAAAAATCAACCTTAATCACATAAACAAATGACTGTCTAAAGGCATACCTGTTTCGACGAAGTATTTTGGTGGTTGAATCTTCAATTTTAGAATAAATGATCAAGCTTCTCAGACCTTCAATGGCGGAACACTCATCTCTCCTCTATCAAACTCGTCTCTCCTTTCTCAAAAGTGAAGTACAAACTAACCTAAAGGATCCCGCGGTTTTAGAGACTTCGCACGTGTTTGACTAACGTGTACTGCGCGTGCGATCTCTAATCGTCGGATCTTTCTAGATTGAATACATCTAAAGATGTGCCCAATACTGTTGTTAATAGAGGTAAGGGGAGTTTGGGTTAGAATAAGGGCATTTAGGTACTTTAACATAGTCATGTGACCATCACGTGTCCTCTTGGATGAAAAGTTAACAATTCTGTCCAAGGTAGGGTTATTTCTGAAATATCCAAAATGTCAGGATTATTTATTAGTTTCAATAATCTGGGCAGGGTTATTTGCTCAAAAAGCCCTTTTTCTTTTATTTGATTGTTTCTTTTCGTCTGTATGTATTGTATGTTGTTTACTGTTCTTGATGTCGAAGCTGTAATCTTTTATTGGTTTTTTATTTTAAGAACTTGCAACAACTAAATAATGCATAAAAAACCTAAAAATAATTGCTAAGTCTGGATTTGCAATTTTAACTATTTTTGCAAGAAACATTATGGCCCTGCTTGTAATGCAGGGAAAATTCGCATCTGCAGTTATTCCCAGTCAAATTGATAAATCAGCTGCTTGGTATGGTATTCGTCTACTAATTAGGATACCTATGGCCATGTTTGTCCATGCAAACTACCACTACCACAGCTGTAGTAATTTGCATTCTGCAAATTTTTCCTGCATACCAAGCAGGGCTTATGGTTCCGCTTGGTATTCGGAGAATTTTGCAAAAATTTGCAGTCCAAAATTCGATTGTATTTACTTTGATTGTTGGTATATAAGTGTAATCATTACACTAAATTGTAGTGGGCCCTCGCATAAATTTGATGAAATAGGATGTCAATAAATGCAGCCATTTTTATGACTAGAAATATCCACAATCTATTTTACTAAATTTGTGCGGGGGATCACTACCATTTAGTGTAATGATTGCATTTATCTACCCAATTAAGACAAATACAATAGTATTTTGGGCTGCAAATTTGCTCAAAAATTTCACACATACCAAGCACAACCTATAATGCAGATATTTGATTACAAACTTTTTCTTGCAAATACGAAATTGCATATTTTAAGATTATAGAAATTAAGAATTTGCAAGTATAAAATCATAAGAATAAACGAAGATTTCCATGTAAATTAACTTACTAATAAAAAATTGCAAATCAGAAATTATATCAAGACCTTGAGTAATACTTCTCCATATCCATGAGGCAACAAAAAAAAAGAAAAAAGAAAAAAAAAAAAAAAAATAAAAAGATAATAATAATATAAAAAAAAGACAAATAAGATATAAAAAAAATATCAAAACAAGAAAAAAAAGAAAAAAACTTTCAGGTTGGTATCAATACCAACCAAGCTGGAATTGATACCAACTGACCTAAAAGCCATAATTAAGATGTTTTGTGTACAAGAATGAAATTTGGCTTTTGTTTAAGGAACATAATGACATGTAACCTAAAGATTATATGCTAATATGTGTTTATGAGCAAGTAATGTATGCTTAAACTCTTGGTTGCATACATAAATGAAGATGAACACTTGTGGACACATAGAATATGTAAAAACCTCCATAAGCTTTATGTGTGTTTAAACAACTTATTTTGATTGTGTGCAAAAATAGTTTAGGTCCTATATAGGCCTAGTCATCTCCAAGCGAGGTCTACGGAATCGCAAAGTGAGGTCTACGGAATCACTTAACACGTAAGTAACGCCGACAGGGTTAAAAGTGTTCGGGAGACGGATTTCGAGGCGGTTCATCGGATTCAAGTGGCACACGGCCAGTGTCTCAATTGAACTACAGGGACGGATGAAACATGGGAAGTATTTAAAGAGAACTAATTGTTGCGATAACTTAATCTTAACTGAAGATCATAAAAAACAACAGCCGTGAAAACTATGAATTGTTTATCTTGTTACACTTCGCTTACTCTATCTCATGACATATCTTGTATCTATGTTAATATACTTACCCTTGTAAAGCATATGGTTAACCCGAATCTAAGCCAAGGGAACTAGTGAACTTGCTGGCTAGATTTTGACATAGCACCATTAATCTTTTCAGGTCCAGGTCAGCAGGCGAATAATCAGTAGTGGTGATGTTCGTAGTTCGGGAATAAGTCTTCGGAGTTTTTCTAAATTTTTATGAAACAATAATTATTCTTTTAATCAAGTTTAGTTGAGTTTAGACACATATTTAGTCCATTATTCTTTGAGAATTTTTGTTTATTCGTTTGTTCATATTAATAACTTATCTTTGAGTTAATAAAGTTTATTTCAGCTTTATTTTACTTATGTCTTGAATGTGACTGCAGCTTCTTGTTAGCTTGATGTGACGCGTACACCTTAGAGCTACAGGTTGCTAATTATTCTGCTGGAATGCCTAGTTCTCATTAAGTAAGGGCTGCAGACCTGAAATGTGAGAGCGGGGCATTACAAAACTTGCATACCATTAACTACAATACTTTACTGAACATAAAAAAAAAAGTAAAAATGCTCAAAAGTATGTAAAAATATCCTATGCAAATTATAATTTACTTTTTTTTAACAATGCAAATTATAGTTTGCATTGTTTAAAATGTAATTTTTTAGCTTTTTTCTTATGCAATCTGATTGCATAGAGACTTAGAAAGTACAGATGCTCAAAATACAGGATATTCTATTTTTGTATATCTTGGTGGATATCATCGAGTGGAAGAGTGTCTACCACGGATGTCAAAGACTTTGTTTAGGCGAGATGGTTAGCCACGGTTGTATTTTTGAGAAACTTAGCAGAATCTCTACACTAAAGCTATGCTTGATAGTTTTGATTCTCATGCTGATATGAATACTTATAGATGCAGGTTTCATATTGATGAAATAAGTAGCCAGTGTGACATTAAATTCTTTTAGTGCAAGTGGGAGATTGTTAGGATTTATGCCCTAAAACAATTTAAATTGATAACATTGATAAATTATATTTATTAATGAGCATGATATTATTATTTCTTTCTCCATATGATGGATTAAGTGTTGTTCACAAGATGATATTGTAAGTAAATTATTTGTATAAAGTGTTCACACATAGAGAGGTAATTTACTGGTTCCTCGTATTTTTGTATAGTTCATAGTCAGTAATGAATCTTAACAATTCATCTGATAAGATTATAACACACTAGACTTCTATATTATAGGGTGATGTATCTCTATCACCAGAGTGGCGACTCTAAGTTAGTGTGTTGGTGTATTTAAAATACACTAAACAGGTCAGACAAAATACTTTTTATGTTATTGTCAGCATATAAAAAGATTCTATAAAACTTGCTGATTGCAAATGTCCTAAATCCTGAGAGTAGAGTATACCTTACAAGTTAGTTTCTACTCACTTTGATCTACCAAACAGTGATGTTAGACAACACAAACGTGATCTAATATTCTGGGTAAGTTGGGTGGTCGAAATCACTTAGTGGGATTACTTTGTATCAATAAGGAATCCACACCAAAATGATATTCCCTTGAGAGCCTAATGAAGAGTATTAATTATTCTAGACTGCGCAGTGATCCTATAAAATATTTACTGGATTATTAAAATAATTATAATGGTCTGATATGGCTGGCAAAGACTAAGATGTAATTACTCAAAAGTTGCTGACATTAATAGTTAATGTTACCTTGGTATATATTACGAATATCAGTTAAGTAGAGTGACTATTTGCTGGTATTAATGAGTGAAGGGCTTCTGAATAATATTCATTTACTCGAGAGTATTCAATTACAGTTATTTAGTTGACTTAACTGAAATTAAATTTATTATTTGAGAATTATATTAGATATATGGACCTCAAAGTAATAAATAAAAAGCTGAAGTAAGTGGAGCTCATATGGACCTAACTTGGAGCTAAGGATATGGGAAGAGGGTCTTTCTCTATAAATAGAGATAGGGTTTATAAGATAGCCTATCCTAACTTGTGTATCTAAAACTCTCTCTCAGATTTAGAATTCAAGCTATGACTTTTATGGTTTTAGAATCCCAAAATTCGTAAAATATTCCCGTCCAAATTTAAAATCGAGTTTTGAGGCACTTTGATGCCGAAATGGAGATTTTGTATTTCGCGCAAAGTTGTAGAAAATACAATTTCCTATGAAGGCATATATCATATAGGCGAATCGGATCAACCGTTAGAGAGTTATGACCGAAGTACAGTTGATGTATCTTTTCAAGTTTTCGATTACTGATCCAGAACGTGGGAGGAAGATCTGGGATTACATGTAAGCGTTTAAACGGTATGTATCTGATTTTCAAGTTATTGTTTTGATTTATGCATCCTCATGTAATCCTGTGAAGGGAAAATAATTATTTGTTTCCGCTGCACAATGTAATCTAGACTCCATTTTCTTAACATTAGTTTTCATACTCCCACTAGATTTGCCCTAAGGGAGGGCTATATAACCTGACCTATTTTATAATGGGTATCAGTGTATCGCTGATTCTCTTCTAACTTTATATGCATCTCCCAAAAGCGACCTTTACACTCTGCGGAACCCATACAAAGCATCTTTTTTTTCTCTTTGCTTTTTTTGTATAATTAATTATATAGGGGATAATGCTCAATTACAAGTATAAATAAAAGTGCAAGACATCGTCATTAATGAAGCACCACCACCAATGAGCGTAGGAAGGAGCTCCATAAACACTGTAAATAATATAACCACCAACATGCGAAGAAATGGCCCATGACCAATGCAGAGAAATAATACTAGCGAGAAGAAAGAGAAACTACTAAATTGGCATTAGAGGATCAACCAATAATAGGAATACTTTGAATGCTTTTGAATTACAGACTGTTAAAGGTATTTTATACCTCAGTCTCTCTTCATGGGATCCTTCAATTTCTAATTTAACTATAGCGTGTAAAGTCCACCAGGGTACTTTTAATTTAAATTTTGGAACCAATTAGGGTCTTTTGAAACTTGAAATAAGCTAATAAAGTCTATGTACAACAATAATTCTAACACCAAAAGTAATAAAATCTTTATAATTCTAACACCAAAAGTGATTACATCAACGTAGTATTGAAAATATAAACTTTATCTTTATAATTCTAGCACCAAAAGTAATTACGAAAAATGAGTAGGATGTCCTTGCATGGGAAAAAAATTGGAGTAGAGGACATGCTTTTTTTTTATGTATGGACAGTCCTCGGCACATATTAGCGCGATGTAAAAAGACGAAAAATCCATCTACTGAATAACGACAGTGCCCGTTAGCAAACCCCAATTAATGAATTTTAATATAAAAATGTAAATCGGATTTGAACAAAATTTATACTGTTGGAAAGTATTTTTTAAGATCTTTAAAACAAGATCATACATGAATACCAAATTAAAAAAAAATTCATAAAAAACCCATTAACCAAACTATAAACTCAAATAATTGTATGCAAACTTTAATTTACATACAACAGTTAACTTTGAACTTGCATACCATGAACTACAATACTTTTCTGAACATAAAAAAATATAAATGCTTAAAAGTATGTAAAAATATCCAATGCAAATTGTAATTTACATTGTTTTTAACTATGCAAATTATAGTTTTCATTATTTAAAATGTAATTTTTTGGCTTTTTTCATATGCAATCTGGTTGCATAGAGACTTAGAAAAGTGCAGATGCTCAAAAGTATTTAAAATAAATGATGCAAATTATAATTTACATCCTTTTTTACTATGCAAATTATAGTTTGTAATGTTTAAAATATAATTTTTTGGTTTTTTTCTTATACAATCTGGTTGCATTGAGACTTAGAAAAGTGCAGATGTTCAAAAGTATTTAAAATAGCCCATGCAAATTATAATTTGCATACATCAGTTAACTTTGAACTTGAATATCATGAACTACAATACTTTACTGAACATAAAAAAAAGTAAAAATGCTCAAAAGTATGTAAAAATATCCTATGCAAATTATAATTTGCATTTTTTTTAACTATGCAAATTATAGTTTGCATTGTTTAAAATGTAATTTTTTTAGCTTTTTTCTTATTCAATATGATTGCATAGAGACTTAGAGAAATGTAGTTGCTCAAAAGCATTTAAAATAGCTGATGCAATTTATAGTTTGCATTGTTTAAAATGTAATTTTTTAGCTTTTTTCTTATGCAATCTGATTGCATAGAGACTTAAAGAAGTGCATATGCTCAAAATACAGGAAATTCTATTTTTAGATATTTTGGTGGATATCATCGAATGGCAGAGTGTCTACCACGGATGTCAAAGACTTTGTTTAGGCAAGATGGTTTGCCAAGGTTGTATTTGTGAGAAACTTAGCAGAACCTCTACACTAAAGCTCTGCTTGGTACTTTTGATTCTCATGCTGATGAGAATACTTATAGATGCATATTTTATACTGATGAAACAAGTGTCACATATATACGAATCTTATTCTAATAAGATAAGTAGCCAGTGTGCCATTAAATTCTTTTAGTGCAAGTGGGAGATTGTTGGAATTTATGCCCTAAAATAATTTAAATTGATAACATTGTTAAATTATATTTATTACTGAGCATAATATTATTATTACTTTATCCATATGATGGATTAAGTGTTGTTCACAAGATGATATTGTAAGTAAATTATTTGTATAAAGTGTTCACACATGGAGGGATGTAATTTACAGGTTCCTCATATTCTTGTATAGTTCATAGTCAGTGATGAATCTGAACAATTCATCTGATAAGACTATAACACACTAGACTTGTATATTATATGGTGATGTATCTCCATCACCAGATTGGCGACTCTAAGTCAGTGTGTTGGTGTATTTGAAATACACTAAACAGGTCAGATAGAATACTTTTTAGGTTATTGTCAGCACATAAAAAGATTCTATAAAACTTGCTGATTGCAAATGCCCTAAATCCTGAGAGCAGAGTATACCCTACAAGTTGGTTTCTACTTACTTTGATCTACCAAACAGTAAGGTCAGACAACGCAAACGTTATCCAATATTCTGGGTAGGTTGGGTGGTCGAAATCACTTACTGGGATTACTTTGTGTCAATAAGGAATACACACCAAAATGATATTCCCTTGAGAGCCTAATAAAGAGTATTAATTATTTTAGACTGCGCAGTGATCCTATAAAATATTTATTAGATTATTAGAATAATTATAATGGTCTGATATGACAGGCAAGGACTAAGATTTAATTACTCGAAAGGTGCTGACATTAATAGTTAATGTTACCTTGGTGTATATTACGAATATCAGTTAAGTGGAGGGACTATTTGCTGGTATTAACGAGTGAAGGGCGTCTGAATAATATTCATTTACTTGAGAGTATTCAGTTACAGTTATTTAGTTGACTTAACTGCAATTAGATTTATCATTTGAGAATTATATTAGATATATGGACCTGAAAGTAATAAAACAAAAGCTTAAGTAAGTGGGGCCCATATGGACCTAACTTGGAGCTAAAGATATGGGAATAGGGTCTTTCTCTATAAATAGGGATAGGGTTTATAAGATAGCCTTCCCTAACTTGTGTATCTAAAATTCTCTCTCAGATTTAGAATTCAAGTTATGACTTTTATGGTTTTAGATACCCAAAATTCGTAGTATATTCTCGTCCGAATTTAAAATCGAGTTTTGAGGCACTTCAAAGCAGAATTGGAGTTTTGCTATTTTAAACAAAGTTGTAGAAAATTCAATTTCCTATAAAGGCATATGTTATATAGACGAATCGAATCCACTGTTAGAGAGTTTTGGGCAAAATACAATTGCTATATCTTTTCGAGTTTTTGACGACTGATCCAGAACGTGGGAGCAAGATCTGGGATTACATATAAGGGTTTAAACGGTATGTATCTGATCTTTAAGTTATTGTTTTGATTCATGCATCCTCATGTGATCCTGTGAAGGGAAAATAATTATTTGTTTCCGCTGCACAATTTAATATAGTAGATGCACAAAAGTATTTAAAATAGCTAATGCAATTTATAGTTTGCATTGTTTAAAACAATGTTTTAAAAACCGGACCGGACCAGTAAGTTCAACCGAAAAATTAGTTCAACACCGACCCAGTAATTTTTTTAAAAACCGGCCCTTTTGTTTGAACCAGTTGACCCGGACGGTTGAACCAGAAACCCAAGTGAACCGTTCTGTTTTTTACTGGGTCTTAATATCTATATTTAAAAAGTTGCATCTAGAAAGGTTTGAACCTAGGAACTTTGAGTAATGGACGTTTTTACCATCTAGGCTAGGTAGCTTTTATTGTTTACTTTCATAAGCTTTTCTATTTATAATATATTATTCCTATTTATAATGTACAATTCTTTAGTAGGTTATTTGGGTCAACCCAGTGGTTGACCCGATTTGACCCAACCCAATGACTTTTTCGGTTCAATGACCGGGCCGGTTTTTAAAACATTGGTTTAAAATGTAATTTTTTAGCATTTTTCTTATGCAATTTGGTTGCATAGAGACTTAGAGAAGTGCAGATGCTCAAAAGTATTTAAAATAGCTGATGCAAATTATAATTTGCATCGTTTTTTACTAAGCAAATTACAACTTGCATAGGCGTTTTTATTATGCAAGCAGTTATGAGTTTTCATAGTCTAATTACGAATATTTTTTTTTTTTGAGTTTAGTATTGTTGTCTGGTCTCATTTTAAAGATCTTGAAAAATGCTTTCCAAAAATATAAATTTGGCCAATATCTAAATTGTAGATTAAAAGTTATAGTATTTTTAATTTTAGAAAAATTTATTTTCTCTCTCTGCGACGTCATTGGTTCCCACCAGCAAAAATAGTTAGCAGTCTACGTGTTTAGCAATGGGAATGGTAGTGTAGGTACTAAAATTTTGCAGTTTTAAAATAAAAGAAGGAACTAACTCTTATGCTTACAAAACGCTAAAAAGTAGGGATTAGGCTTACAAAATAAAAAGTGCTTGTCCTCTACATAAAACGGTTTTAAAAGGAGAGTTTTCAGCCCAATATTGTGAAGTAATTACATCTACGTTGTATTGAAAATATAAACTTTTTCCATTCCTATTAGTAATCAGTATAGACTGATGATATTGAGCATCCTAGCAAACACTATGAGTCATTCTAGCAAATTTAGGTATTATGAGCCATCCTAACTAGGTTTTTGGGTTTTACACCCCATTAATAATATGCCCCACCCTACTATCATCCCTATCCCCATCTCCATTCCACCACCACCACTACCACCACCACCATCACCATCACCATCACCATTACACCACTACCGTCCCTAACAAAAAAAAACCCCTTCCACCGCCTCCACGTACCACCACAATCACCAACTTCACCACCCCACGTCCTCTACTTCACCGTCACCACCACCACCCTACTCGACCTCTGCCATATACATCGCCGTGAGATAAGAGAGAGAGAGAGGGAGGAGAGGAGAGACAGATCGAGAGGCTAGAGATGGGGGAGTAAAGAGAGATCAATGGGTAGGCCTAGAAGTTTTTTTCAGATCTATCTTCCTAGAGAGAGGGGGAGAGAGAAAGGAGAGAGAAGAGGGAGAGGTTAGAGGATCTGAAAGTTTTTTTTCAGATCTATCTTTCTAGAGAGAGGGTGAAAAAGAGAAAAGAGAGAAATAGAGAGAGGAAAGAGGGGGGAGAGATGGTATGTTCGAAGGTCTTGGTTCACCCGTTTTAATGGTGGCGGCGACGGCAACCGAGGAGAATGGATATGGTGATGTGGTAGGGGTAGGGTGTACTTTTGATGGGGTGGATTATTTAAAAAATAATTATTTTATTATTTAAATTAGGATGGCTCATAGTGTATGATGGCTCATAGTGTTTACTAGGCTGCCTAATATCACCAGTCTTAATATATATCTAGTAGAAGCCTTTCTCTGCGATACGTCTCTCTCACAAGCATTCTCCTTAAATCATGTTACGTGTCACTCTCTCTCTCAAATCTCTTTCTCCTTAAAATTATTCTCTCTTTAAAAATTTATAGTAATATAATTTTAAAGCAACTAAACTTTCTAATTATAATAAATCTCTTTCTCCTTAAAAATTTATAGTAATTAAAATTCTAAAACAACTAAACTTTCTAATTATCTAATAAAAAAGAAAAAACTCGTGCCTTGCACGGGGTATGGAGGCTAGTATTATAAAATAGAGCAATCTACAACTTAAGAGATAAATCTTAACCGTCAATCTTATAATACAACTTAAATATAAATTTTAACTACTCATCTGGCCGTGCCCTAGGGAAAAAGGGAAAAAAACTCTTTTCCACGTGAACTTTTGGCTCAACTATTGTGCAACCTCCAGTGCTTGCAAGTTAGCAAATTTTATCCCCTTCTATAGGCTATTAGTAGTGGTTTCTCTGCATAGTTTATAGTGCCATGTCGCCTATTGGTGATGATTTTTCTTTAACCCTTGGTAGTTATAGTCTCCTCTCATACACCCTTGCTTCTACTTGTAATTGCGATCATAAGGAAATAAAAAATGCACCGATGTCTAATTTTGCTGGACTGCTAGATTCTGCAAACTCTAACCTATTTTTTTATCACGAAAATGAGGTGAAGACCCTCCTATTTAACAGGTAGTACGGGGAGGACAACCACTTTAAGTTGTAAATCCAGTCCCCCTTTTTAATTAACTTTTGTTAAATACTGTAGTTACTTCTAGAAAAGTTCAAAATTTTCATTCCTAAACTATCTATGTATCTTTTAATGTGTGGAATCTAACTGTTTTTATTTATAGAAAAACAAAATGACATGGAAGAGAGAGAGAAAATGATGTTTCTAAAATTCAAAATCCTATAATTTTTAATCTACAAAATGATATTCAAAACGAGACTAGACAACAACACCAAATTTTTTAAAAAATATGTAATGCGACTACGCAAACCTTAGATTGCATAATAAAAAAAGAGATCGACCAAATACCCCTTTTTGATAAGCATATTATTGGTTTGATCACAGCTACTTTACTTATAAATTAGTCCTTTTTTAATAAAAATAATATTTTAGTCTTGTTTCGAAACTCGTATGCATCTTTTTCTTTTACGTATTACCAATTTTACCCTTCTTTCTTTATTTATAAAGGTGGACAGCTTTTGTAGAGAGAAAGTTTGCTATTTTTGTTTTAAAATTTTAAAATGCTACATCTTTTAAATCACAAATCGAATTTTGATAAAATTTATATAACACCCCAATTCTCAAATCCTATAATCTCACTCAGATCATTAAACTTGAAAATAAGAGTGTTAGATGGAAAGCTTAGTTGAAGAAATATAAGAACAATTCTGGTATTTCACTTATTTTATATAAGATAACTCAACCTAAATAAATTAATGGTTAAAAATTAAACACATATAAAGACTAAGTCCAAAGGGTAGTCTATTGTCATTTCATAGTCAATAACATTGACTAAGGTCAAAGTTAACCTAGACCTTTTAAGCAAACTTTAAATCCATTCAATAAAAGCAAATTAAGTTAGAAACCTTGGAATTAAAAAAAATAGACTTTAGTTTCAAGTACATTTAATTTTTAAAAATCGCACACTTCAAACCGTGAATCGAAATTATGTGTTCCAGGGTTTAAAATCATCATTAAGATGTCTAGTATCTAATATAAAAGGATAGAAGTCAGAAGACACGGATTTTTGTGTAAACTGATGCATAATCTAAACATGTTACTGTCTGCCCAGAATATGCATCAGGTCTGTTGTTTTACAAGTTTCTACTTGACCGTAGCTTAGATTAAGATGATTCTAAGACCAAATGAAAATACACAGATAGGGCTAAAAGTTTTCAGAATGAAGTTTTCTAATTTAGAAATCATAACATGCTTTAAAATCGACCGTAACTAAGTTTACCCAAAAATTATGAAATTTTAAGAGAAAACAACTGAGATTATTATGAAGAGAATACCACAGATGGAACATCATTCTGATCTCAGAATTAAGAGAAACAATTAAAAGATCGCAGTACTAACAGATCTTGAGTTCAAAAGATAAAAATCTTAAACAAGGAAATAAAACATAAAACCCTAGATCCCATGATATAATACATAATTATTAAATAATTGGGTGAGCGATGCTCAGTAGAGATTGCACAAAAAATAATAGATTCAAAGCATATATGCATGATGAAAGATCATAAGATTGCAACAAAAGAAAACGTAACAGCAGAAAACCTTAGTTTTCAGTTTAAAAGTATTGCTGAAAACTCTGCAGTGTTACATAAACATAGAAAATGGTTGTTGTTAAGATTTTCTATGATTTTTAACCACAGCTTTAACCACATTTTTCTTATAAACGATACAGAAAGATAACAACAGAATAAAAGACAATAATACACACCTAAAAGCGTTGCTGAAAGTTTTACAGCAGAAAATACAAAAGAAAAAGTGTTACAGAATAAAAATAATATTGTCACAGATTCAATCCTTATTTTTAAGGCTGTCCTTATTGTCAGGGCTTGTTCCGGTGAGCCAACCACAGTTAGCAGAACCTTCATCCGCGGGAATCCACATTTTTGTGGGAGCCATCAAGGCTTTTTTGACGTCATCTTGATATTTTATCATGTTTCATATCACACCTTTTATTTCTTGAATCCAGATAATTAATCATAATTAATTATTTCTTGTAATTTAAACAAAATAAAAGCTCAATATTTAAAATTACAATTCTTAAAATTAATTTATATAATATAGACAGAATAAAAGTTAAGTAATTAAACTATAATTCAAGATCTATATAAACAATAACTTAGAATAATAAGTTTTTACATAGGGTTAAACCCCTACCTCAATTTAACTTAAAAACCTTCTTTTTTTTTTGTATCACCTTGTTGTAGAAATTATCCCCTTCAATATTTGAGTTGAAAATCTAACTAATAAAATAATAAATGAGAAGAGATAGGAAGTAAACGAGAAGAAACAAATTTCAGAGAGATAGAAATGGTTTATTTTGGTGTAGGTTTTAACTAAAATGAAGGGGTATTTATAGTTTTTAGCAATGGTTACTATTTAGTCACGAGGTTACTATTTGCGCACTATTAGAAATACTATTCATGTATTATTAGGGAACTATTCACGAACAATTCAGAATAGTACACAAGAAGCTTCTCAGTCACATGTTTACTGTACATGTACTATTTCATTACACATTTACTATTTTGTAACGGGTTATGATGTTATACGTACTGTTCATGCATATATTACTGTTCGTATATATGATACTGTTCATATATTGTTCATATATACGGTACTATTCACTAAAACACTATTCATCAAATACTTGTTATATACCATGATTCGTACACTTTTGTTCGTCGGTCACTATTCATACGGTTATTCATCAGTACCTTTCATACAGTTCTATTGATACGTGTATGTATTTAGCACTAATTATGTAGTACTATATTACCAATCTTTATAAGGTTTAAGTGAAATTCTGTTTCACTACTCAATTAAAACACTTCTAAATAGGCACACGTACAAAACTTAGACATCAACTTGACTATTTCAACCTGAGATCTTCAAAACTAGACCAGTCACTACTAAAATTTTTTCAAAAGAAAATATTTAAAAAATTTATTTTTTTAATTTTGAATTTGCAATAGGAAATTCAATTTTGCAATTTGAACTCAATAAAAATCCCAGTTCATATATGCAAATTTGAATTTGCAATAAGAAATCCAATTTTGTAATTCACAATTTGAAATCAATAAAAAGCATAGTTCATATATGAAAATTTGAATTTTTAATTAAAAATTTAAATTTTTCATATTTGGTAATATAATTTTTTTTTAAACAAATATTGTTAACTGGTCTCATTTCGAAGATCTCAATGAATGATTGTTGAAAATATAGTCTTTATGAAAAACTAATTTGTATTTTAAAAGTTATCATTTTTTGTTTTAAAAAATAAAATAAAAAGTTAGTTGGTGCTTGTGTATTTACTGTCGGGGCATTTTTATCCAGCAAAATGCACATGTGCGATTTCTATCCTTTTTGGACTAAACTGTCAATTTTTTATTGCTGGTATCGAACCATTATAAAACTTATTATATGGGACTGTACCATCGTTGCCCAATAAAAAAACTTAGAAATTTGCAAGTTTTAATTTGCAGAGTTAAAAACCCATGCCAATATGCAAGGTTTAATTTTTAAGTTTTAACGTTCAGTAAAGTATTAAAATTTATGGTAATCAAATTCAAATGTAGAAACTCATATGTGCAAACTTAACTGTTGTATGCAAATCATACTAAAAACTGTACGTACAATGAAAATTGTATACAATCTAGGTGTTTTTTAAAAAAAAAAAAAATTGGTATTTATGTATGATATCGATTTAAAGATCTTGAAAAATGCTTTCCGACGATATAAATTTTGTTCAAATCCAATTTATATTTTGAAACGTATGGCGATTTTTATGTTAAAATTTATTTAAAAGGCTTTGCTAACGTGCACCGCAGATAAATGCAATAGAAGATTTTTCTGTCTTTCGCATTGCACTAACATGTAAGGATATTTGACTCATAAATTGATTTTTGTTAGGTTAACCCAGGTTCATGGAGTAATCAGCTCAAAGTTAAAGCATATTTTTTTTGGTCAAACATGATTTGACCCGTGTCGACCATTTTATGGTCACATCTTGGTTGTAAAGTGTAAAGGGTTGTGCTTGTGCATATATAATAGTGGTGTTAAGTGGGTCGTGCCGTGTCAGCACGACACGGTTATGAACGCGGCAAGGCTATCACTGTTGCTTACTAGGCCGTGCCGCGCCGTGCCACCCACACTGAAGACGCAACACGGCACGACCCATAGCACAACACACCTAATGCCATACCAACCATACCTCCTACCGTGCCATCAATAGTGCCATACCCATGCCAAACCCGTGTCATAGTCGTGCCATACCCGTGTTATATGCCATGTGTCAAGTGTTGTCCCATAGTACTATGTGCCAAGTGTGATGTGCCATGTGCCATTTGCCAAATGCCAAGTGCCAAGTGCTAACTTTTATTAAAATTATGAAAAATCTAAAGCCAAATGTGAAATTATCAACTAACCAACTTTTATTAAAATAATTGAATAAGTACACATCATTTGCTATTTTTCTAAACAAAAGTGAGAATTGCATTACTATAGTTTGAGTACATCCCAACTAGGTTGGCACCCACTCAACTATCAATCATTTGCATTACTCAAACCTTTAATCTGAACTTAAAATTACAATATACGAATAAATTATAAGAAAAAAATTACAAGGCTTATTTATTTGTATTTAATATTTAATTTACTTCTAAATTTGTAAAATCTTAAGCTAAATCATCTCCAACATCCTGTGTCATGTTCTCTAAATTATCCTAATCCTTCACGCAAATCAGAGTATCCAAAATATCATCCTTTAATCTGCTCCTTCACGTAAATCACGTGCCATGATGGAAAGCACTAGAAAACTCTTAGTGCCATTTGTTTTCTACCATGTCAAAATAACTAACACCCCAAATTTGGATCTTCAAGTCGGCTGCCCCTGAAACCCAAACCTAGGAGCATTCCAAGATACCAAAACACATCTATTGTACATGCAAATACAAGGCAACAACGAATAAATATGGAACTCACAAGTCGACACAAATCAAATAATATTAAAAACTGTCATTACTTAAATAATATTAAAAGTGTAGAGAAAATGGTAAGTTATTATGTTAACTGTCTAAAGGTTTTAGGTTACCCCTTACTTAAACCCTATCAATATGTGGTCCACAAGCTAACCCAATCGTGCACCAGGTAGACTTGTATTAACATCAACCCTTATCGCTTGAATGTGGGTAACAAGCCTCCGCTAGGTTCGCCTTTATCATTTCTTATGCGACCCCTCGGTCATCGCACAATCACACATAGACAGGGTCGAGCCAACCACTTACATAAATCATCACATCATCATCACAAGTTGATACCAACAAAACCAACGAGTATCTTAAAGCTGGACAATTCACAAGTCAAGACTTCAATTTATTTCTTTCGTTTACACTCGCATAACTATTTAGACTATATTTAAATATTATAATCACTTTGCCATACAAATAGCTAATGTAAACCCAAGTTCATTCAAGTAGTATGCATTACCATTTCAGTATTGACAAACAATCAATATAAGCAACCCATAGACTAACTCCAACACACACATGGATTCCAAACCACATTTGAGATTGGTTTTCAGCATGTAGTTATACTTAAATATGGGTAGATCTAATTTCCAATGCATAAACATGATTTTGAATAGTCACAACTTTGAGTTTAGCACATGTTTCAAACCTAAAATAGATTTATTCCTATTTTCAGCATTGATTCATTAGTTTAAATATGAATCCAGCACATATACACAAGTTTAATCATGATTGTAGCATAGATACATAAGTTAAATATGATTCCAGCATACATATTTGACATAGGTCTACCGTAAACTTAACTTCAGCAAACAAATAAACTATATAACTAATTCCAACATGTATTTAATCAGTATAACAAGTATAATTCTATTTTCAGTATGTGCATAACCGGTACCGTAGGATAGATTCACATGTTATCTAAACCTATACATGAATGCTAAAGCACGTCTAATCATTATTTCAGCATGCACATGGATACTTAAATAGGTGTAAACATGAATTAATCATCTATATGATTCTTATAGCTGGTGTAACCTTGATTTATCATGTATATACACAAGCACACAACTGATATAATTTGATTTCAGCATGCATATGAATTCTAGGTCATGTATTTTCATGATTTCAGTCCACATATAAACCATGTATCTGTTGTACGATTGAATCCAGCATATATATAAACCCTAAGACTGATGTAAACTTGAAAACCACACGCATAAACACTATATAACTGCTGTAAAACTTGATTAAAGCAAGCATAATAAGCACATAACTGATGTAAATTGATTTCAGCAAGCATATGACATAAAACTGATGTTATCATGCTTTTAGTATACCTATGAACACTATAATAGATGTTTTCATACTCAGATTTCATGCATAAACCCTAGTCATACAATATATCACTCTATTGGAAGAGCCTACAAGGGCTATAGGGATAGAAAAACCTGCCTAAAGAGTAAAGAAAACCCAGAAAAACCCTAGCTTTCTCCCTTTCCTTGCCATTGATGTTGCTGTTGCTGCTTCTCTTTCTCTCTTTTTTTTTCTTTATTTGCCAAACGCTCTCTCTCTCTTAAAGGTGTCGAGCCCCCCCTCTCTAATTAAAAACCCTTTCTTTTTATTTGTAATTCACTAGTAATAGGTTTCCTTATCTCTTAAGGTTTCTAAATCTTTTACAATAAAAGAGTTACTAAAATGAGGGGGTCCTCAATAATACCCACGACCCATAACCTCTTAAAACTTTCTTTAAGTTTTGTTAAAACCTTGGGCCCTCACCTACTTATAAGCTAGTCACACCCACACAAATAAAACAACACACCCAAACTAAAAACACCCAAGCTAAATACACCCAAACTAATTATACCCAACTAACATATGCAAATATATGGGGTATTACAATCTTCCACCTAGAAAGAGGATTTCGCCCTCGAAATCGAACGTACCGGATTAGTGAAAAGATTAGGATATCGAGCTTTCATATCCTCCTCACGCTCCCACGTAACTTCTGTCTAGTTATGATGGTGCCACTAAACCTTTACCATTGGTATAATTCTAGATCGAAGAACATGCTCTTTTCGATCGATTATACGATATGGTTTCTCCTCATAAGATGCGTCTTTCTGCAACTCTAGATCCTGATAATCAATCATTGTATGGCGATCCTCATCCCTTATATGTTTCCGAAGCATTGAAACGTGGAACACATTATGAATGCCTACTAATTGTTCAGGTAGTGCAAGTCGGTATGCTACCTTCCCTACTCTCTCAATAATGGGAAACGGTCCTAAGAACCTCGGTCCAAGCTTCCCTTTTATTCCAAAACGCAGTACTCCCTTCATAGGCGATACCTTTAAAAGAACTTGATCTCCGACTGCAAACTCCAAATCTCGACGTCGCTCATCTGCTTAACTCTTTTGGCGACTCTGCGCCACATGTAATCTTTGATCAGTGTAATTTTCTCAGATGAGTCACGAACCATATCTGGTCCTGAGAGTTTGGCATCCCCAACTTCTGTCCAACATGATGTCGACCGACAAGGCCTCCCGTAGAGTGCCTCGAACTGTGCCATACCTATACTAGCATGGTAACTGTTGTGATATGCAAACTCAACCAAGTGTAAGTGATCGTGCCAACTACCCCCGAGATCAAGAATCAGCATCGTAACATGTCCTCAAGTACTTGATATACCCGCTCCATTTGTCCATCCGTTTGAGGATGAAACGCAGTACTAAAGTCTAGAGAGGATCCCATGGCAGATTGAAAACTTCTCCAATAACGAGACGTAAACGACGAGTCTCTGTCAGAAATGATTGACACAGGAACACCATGGTATTTGACTATATCCTTTATATACAACCGAGCTAGCTTGTCCCCACTATCAGTCGTCTTGACTGGTAAAAAGTATGCTGACTTAGTCAATCTGTCAACTATCACCCACACTGCATCGTGACTCCCACTCGAGCGTGGTAATCCCGTAATGAAGTCTATAAATATATTCTCTCACTTCCACTCTGGGATGTCTAGAGACTGTAACTTACCTGCCGGGTTTCAATGTTCTATCTTCACTTGCTGACAAATATGGCATTTCCGTACGTTTTCTACTACGCCACATTTCATCCCTGACCACCAATACTGTCGTTTCAAATCTTTATACATCTTATTCCCTCCAGGATGAACAGTATACTAACCAAGATGTGCCTCATCTAGAATATCCTGTCTCAACTCTGGATTTTTTGGTACACACAACCTTCCTCGAAGCCTCAATCCTCCGTCGGTCATGCTTCCCAAGAACATCTGTCTTTCTCCTGACATTGCCATGTCGAAATCAAAAGTTGCAACTTCCTCTAACATACTCCATTGTCGAACCATCAGTGTGGCCACTATACCCCTCGGTTGCCAACTTAGTGCATCTGCCACAACATTGGCCTTCCCTAGATAATATTATAGTGTGAAGTCGTAGTCTTTCAATAACTTCAACCACCTGCGTTGTCGCATATTTAACTCCTTCTGTGAAAAGAGGTATTTGAGACTCTTATGATCTGTAAAAAGCTCAAACTTTTCTCCAATCAAATAATGCCACCAAATCTTGAGAGCAAAAACTATAGCTGCCAACTCAAGATCATAGGTCGGATAGTTCCTCTAATGCGGTCTCAACTGTCTCGAGGCATAAGCAACCACTCTGTCACTTTGCATCAAGATGCATCCTAAGCCTTGAATCGATGCATCTGTGTAGATTACCAACCGAACTCTGCTCTCTGGAATGATTAGAACTGGTGACGTAGTTAATTTGGTCTTAAGCTCTTGAAAAGCCTGCTCACATTCTACATTCCATTTGAAAGGCACTTCTTTCTTTGTGAGATTCATCAAAGGGCCTGCAATACTTTAGAACCCCTTGATAAATCGTCGGTAATACCCTGCTAAACCTAAGAAACTACGAATCTCAGTTACAGAGGTGGGCTGCTTCCACTCAAGTGCCGCCTGAATCTTAGAAGGATCAACCGATACACCTGCTCCAGAAATGACATGCCCCAGAAACGTTACCTCTTCTTGCCAGAATTTACACTTTTTGAGCTTGGCATACAGTTGGTGCTCTTTCAATGTTTGCAACACCTGATGTAAGTGATCTGCATGCTTTTCCCGCGTCTTGGAGTAAATAAGAATATCATCTATGAACACAATCACGAACTTGTCCAGGAAATCTCGAAATACATGATTCATGAGATCCATAAAAACCGTCGGTGCATTAGTCAAACCAAATGGCATAACCAAGAACTCGAACGAATCGTACCGAGTTAGAAATGTTGTCTTCGGAATATCTTCCTCTCGGACCCTCAGCTGATGGTATCCAGATCTCAAGTCGATCTTAGAAAACCACCGCACTCCCCCCAGCTGATCAAATAAGTCATCAATCTTCGGCAAGGAATACTTGTTCCAAATTGTAACCTTATTCAACTCTCGATAATCGATGCATAGCCTTATAGTCCAGTCTTTCTTTTTCACAAAGAGGACAGGTGCACCCCAAGGAGAACTGCTCTGCCTAATAAAGCCCTGATCACGCAACTTCTGAATTTGGTCTTTGAGCTCACGCATTTCTATTGGAGCCATTCGATAAGGAGTTCGAGCTATAGGTGTAGTACCAGGTTCTAACTCTATGTAGAAGTCAATCTCCCTGCGCGGTGGTAAGCTAGTATATCGCTAAACACCTTGTGGTACTCACAAACCACGTCAATAGTCTCAAGCTGCATACTCTTTATTAAAGGCTCGTCTAGTGTAATACAACATAGATGGTTATTCATCATCAAACCATCAGTCAGAGTAGGCACTACAACTTTTTCTTCTCCCGGGATAGAAAACTGGGCATGGTAAGCAGCAAACCAGTCCAGACCCAGGATTACATCGTACCCAACTAACTCTAGGACAAATAGATCAGCTGCGAAATCTAATTCGCCCATACGAATAAAACAATCCCTACACATACGATCTATAGACACTGGTCTACCCACAGGTGATAACACCTCAAATGGTCTAGCACAACGCTCTAACAAAATTGCTAAGGTGTTTGCAAATATGGTAGAAATAAATGAATGGGTAGCCCCAGAATCAAACAATACTTTACCAGGTCTTGTGTGAATAAGGAAAGTACCTTCCATTATTTCTGCTTGTGCTTGACCATCTCTAGGCATAATGGCATTCATCTGTGGTCGTTGTCCACGAACTTGGGTTCTCCCTTGAGCTGGTGGCGGCGGATGATTTTGCTTGTAACGCCGTTCGTTATTCCTCGCCTGTGCTCTGTCTCTCCTTGGACACTCAACGGACTTGTGTCCTTTATTATGACATGTATGACAATATCCTCTGAATGGCCTCTGATCCATCCCATCAGTCCTCAATGCCTGGGGTTGTGCTTGAACCACAGCTCGATCATTGGTGTTATTCTCTCCATCAGTTCGTTGTCTCTTCCAGTTCTGTTGACCTTGATGGTTCTGTTGATGGTGCTTCCAACTATCCTTACCATTGCCATTTCTGCCTTTTTGTTCATTCTTCTTAGTTGGCTTAGATTCTGTCTTAGCACTCTTCTTCTTCCTTGCTTCCTGAATTCTGTAATCATGTGTCAAAGCTAGGTTGTCCAATCATATGCCGAGCTATCCCACTGTGCAAACCGTTGAGAAATCTGTCTATTTTATCTTATTCAGTTGGTATGAGGTGGCTTGCAAAGAGCGATAGTCGATCGAATTCATTCTCATACTCAAGGACTGTCTGATTATCCCCCTGTTTTAACTCCTGAAAGTCTCTTACCATGGCTTGTCGTGCTGGAAAAGGAAAGTAATGCTCGACGAAGAGTTCCTTGAACTATGTCCAAGTTAACTGCATGGGATCCACCAACCTAGACTGGGTATCCTACTATGAAGCAACATTCTCCTCTAATTGGAACATCGCCATCCTCTGCTTATATACCTCAAATCAATCGAATTGTTCGAGAATCTTATCCATCTTCTTGCACCACTGATGCGCTTATGCAGGACCCCCTTTCCCAGTAAAAGTAGTTGGTTTCATCCCTTGAAATTCTCGATAGTATTCCATCAATGACTTCTCTGTGGATGCCCTCTGATTTACCACAGGTGGCATCAGATTCATAACTGCTGGTGTTATTGGCCCCTGGATTGCCTTGGTAGGCACTGGCTGCCCACGTCTAGTATTGAACGATGTATCGATCAGAGTAGTCATCAACTGCTGCAGAGTCTGCAGGTTTATTATTTCGCTTGCCCCCTGCCCAGCTTGATTTTGAGTAGATGAGGTATCTCCCTCACTTCCTGTCTGATTTTGGGTGGTACTCTGAGAACGCGTGGGCGTCCTGTTGGTGCTCTCAGACACACTGTCAGTAGCTCCTCCCTGTTGACCTCTGCCACGTCCTCGACCTTGATTCCCACCACGGCCCCTACCCTTACTTCTACCGCGACCTCTAGTGCGAACTCGGCGACCAGGACCTCCCTCACCGTCCATAATTCTAATTGTCAAGAAACAAACAAAATATCAACACACAATCAATTTCATTCGGCTCATACACAACAATCAAAGTGCTTTTAAAATTGTGCCTAACGTGATCAATCAAGCCCAACACACAATCCCTAGGATTTATGGACCTCGAGCTCTGATACCACTTTGTAACACCCCAAATTTGGATCCTCAGGTCGGCCGCCCCTGAATCCCAAACCTAAGAGCATTCTAAGATACCAAAACACATCTATCGTACATGCCAGTACAAGGCAACAACGAATAAATATGGAACTCATAAGTCGACACAAATCAAATAATATTAAAAACTGTCATTACTTAAACAATATTAACGGTGCAGAATTGAAAGGGTAGAATAAAAACTAAAGTGAAAGAGTCTTCAACATGCAGGTCGGTATCCATAATAAAAGTCATGAAACTGAATAATTGCTAACTACCTAAAAGAAAGTAGTAAAATAACTAAAGCCCTCCAAATCTCCTCTACAAATCAGGTTGGTTGTTCTCCTTGCTCTCTGTGTCCTGTAAAAATAGCAACCGAGTCAAAACCCAACAATAACAGATTTCCATAAACCTATAATCCTGGTAGTCAAACTCAATCAAAATAATTTTAACGGAAGAACATAATATTTACAATAACACAATAACTCCAAAAGTTGTATACCCCTTTACAATCAGTTATGTAACTTATGTTCTCATAAGTCGTTGTGTTATCTGTCTAAAGGTTTTAGGTTACCCCTTAATTAAACCCTATCAACATGTGGTCCACAAGCTAATCCAACAGTGCACTGGATAGACTTATGTTAACATCAACCCTTATCGCTCAATATGTGGGTATCCAGCCTCGGCTAGGTTCACCTTCATCGTTTCTTAGACCCCTCGGTCATCGCACAATCACACATAGAGAGGGTCGAGCCAACCACTTACACAAATCATCACATCATCATCACAAATTGATACCAATGAAACCAACGAGTATCTTAAAGCTGGACAATTCACAAGTCAAGACTTCAATTTATTTCTTTAGTTTACACTCGCGTAACTATTTACACTATATTCAAATATTATAGTCACTCTGCCATACAAATAGCTTATGTAAACCCAAGGTCATTCAAGTAGTATGCATTATCATTTAAGTATTGACAAAAAATCAACATAAGCAACCCATAGACTAACTCCAGCACACACATGGATTCCAAACCACATTTGAGACTGGTTTTCAGCCTGTAGTTATACTTAAATATGCGTACATCTAATTTCCAATGCATAAACATGATTTTGAATAGTCACAACTTTGAGTTTAGCACATGTTTTAAACCTAAAATAGATTTATTCCTATTTTCAGCATTGATTCATTAGTTTAAATATGATTCCAGCACATATACACCAGTTTAATCATGATTGTAGCATAGATACATAAATTAAATATGATTCCAGCATGCATATTTGACATAGGTCTGCCGTAAACTTAACTTCAGCAAACAAATAAACTATATAACTGATTCCAATATGTATTTAATCAGTATAACAAGTATAATTCTGTTTTCAATATGTGTATAACCCTAGGATAGATTCACATGTTATCTAAACCTGTACATGAATGCTAAAGCATGTCTAATCATTATTTCAGCATGCACATGGATACTTAAATAGGTGTAAACATGAATTAATCATCTATATGATTCTTATAACTAGTGTAACCTTGATTTATCATAAATATACACAAGCACACAACTGATATAATTTGATTTCAGCATGCATATGAATTCTAGGTCATGTATTTTCATGAATTCAGTCCACATATAAACCATGTATCTGGTGTATGATTGAATCCAACATATATATAAACCCTAGGACTGATGTAAACTTGAAAACTACACGCATAAACACCATATAACTGCTGTAAAACTTGATTAAAGCAAGCATAATAAGCACATAACTGATGTAAATCGATTTCAGCAAGCATATAACATAAAACTGATGTTATCATGTTTTTAGTATACCTATGAACACTATAATAGATATTTTTATACTCAGATTTCACGCATAAACCCTAGTCTTACAATATATCACTCTATTGGAAGAGCCTACAAGGGCTATAGGGATAGAGAAACCTGCCTAAAGAGTGAAGAAAACCCAGAAAAACCCTAGCTTTCTCCCTTTCCTTGCTGCTACTGCTGCTTCTCTTTCTCTTTTCTTTCTTTTTCTGCCGAACTCTCTCTCTCTCTCTCTCTTAAAGGTGCCGACCCCTCCTCTCTAATTAAAAACCCTTTCTTTTTATTTGAATTCACTAGTAATAAGTTTCCTTATCTCTTAAGGTTTCTAAATCTTTTACAACAAAAGAGTTACTAAAATAAGTGGGTCCTCAATAATACCCACGACCCATAACCTCTTAAAACTTTCTTTAAAGTTTGTTAAAACCTTGGGCCCTCACCTACTCATAAGCTAGTCACACCTACACAAATAAAACAGCATACCCAAACTAAAAACACCCAAGCTAAATACACCCAAACTAATTACAACCAACTAACATATACAAATATATAGGGTATTACAAAATATCAACATTATCATCTACTTGAAACACAATATTCAAATATGTATTAAGTTCTGTTGTATTATGAAAATCTATTACTTGTTTACCTTCACGTCTAACAAGTAATCTTGCAGCTGCATCTTGATATTGGGGTTGGATTTGTACCACAATTGTTTGTTGTGCATTAACATTATAATTATAATTTATAAAATAATATTTATATAAATTATTTAATATTTCTAAAATACTAGACTCTGTAACTTCAATATCAATAAATAAATTTGAAGAAATACCATCAATTAGTAACATGGTACCATCTAATTTTTTCTTAGGGTCCATATATGAGGCTATATAAAAAAAAATAGGTGAGAGTTCTTCCAAAAATTTTCTATACTTATCTTCCATTTTGTTTAAAACTAAATCATAAATTGCATATGCTCTACAATCTATAAAAGCTTCAAAAATATTATACAAATGGTCAAGTTCAATACAAGTAGTAGGATAATAAATATCGGATAAAGCCTTTTTAGATTTGTAGAAGTCTCCAAGAAAATTGTTAAATTATTAGCATGAGCAAAATCATTATAAGTTACAAAAGAATTGCCATATCTATTATCTTTATTATATTATAATTGAAACCAAACACGCCACGTGGCACTCCCTCACAAAGTTTCAGCATTTTTCTTCTCATATAATAAGCCACGTCAATGCTCTTCAAAAGCGATTATTGAAGCCTTACACCGTTTCAAAATTTCTAATTAGTCGACGATTCTACAACATAATATTTTGCCCGTCTCTTATTATACCATTTCAAGCTCTTTAATTGTCAACGTTTCGCACGACGTCACTTTTGACTGTCCTCTTTAGTTAAGAATACCTTTCACCAAGAATATGTACCTTTTCCTGAAACAGTATATAAAAAATAAAACAATAACTTAAATATGTTTCATGTTAACGAATTGCACCAATTTCTTCTCTCTCAAATGAATTATTTTCTCTCATTTGTAGTACAACATATTAGTAATTCTCTCGGATGTCCAAAATCCAAGAAAGATGTAAGTCTTTTTCTCTCATTAGGCTCTCTTTCTTGGACAATTTTTTGGGCGATACCAGAAAGAGTGTACAAACTAATCATATATTTGAAATGATCTGATCCACTTATCTGCAAGTGAAGCATGGCGGTGAATCCTTATAAAAACATGCTTTTTAGATGAACAACCAACAACGATGACTCCATATATATCGGTTACCGGTGAGTTATTCTAATGTTGGCATAGATGACAATGAAAACCCCAGAAAGCCTTCTTTTTTCTTTTTTTTTTATCAGAGAACAACGCATTCTGGGAAGATCAACACCAGCTTCTCCAAGTAAGTGGTATATCCTGCAGTTAAGTTAATCCTTCTAATTAATTCATAATTAATAACGTGTAATCGACGTAGTAATACAGTATTATACCAATAATTATATTCGTTTTGGGATATAATTTTGATATGTAAATGTATTCAACGTATTGAATGACACATTTCTCGATGAAATTGGTGAAAAAAGTTTCATGACCATGTCTGTGTAGTTATGGTAGTAAATCAATGTGTTTTTGAGTGGTTTATATAAAAATTTTAAAGTTTAATTAGGAAGATCTACTACATTAGTCTCTGTTGTGCTCACCCTCCTCTCTTTCTTTCTCTAAATATACTGATATACACAGGTAATTTGCTAAAGTTATGTTGTACGTGTTCCAACATAAATCTTTAGTAGTGAGAGGTCTTAGGATCAAAACTTCTTGCCTGTGGTATTGCCGTTAAGTTTGTCCCATGTAATCTGATAATAAATATAGGTACGCTATTATTGGCGGTTTCCCTGTGCCCGTTGGTAGGTGCCTTTCCTGCATTCATTGGTGACGATGTTATTGGCGGTTTCTTTGCGCTTCCCGCATGCCCACTACATGTATCTACGCCATAATGTAACCTGAGCAATAGTCCCATTGAAAAAAAAAATGTTGTACATGTTCCAAGTCTGAGTCTCCCATGATTGGTTTGCTGCATTGTGTTGATCATGGGTTTCGTTTACATATTTGCGCCCTTCAAACGCTCATAATTTATGCCTACAACGCGTGCGTGAGTAATATCACGTTTGCTTTTCGAATTTAATTTGTTGAGCTTTTTATTCATAGATTTCACTAATGTCACAAAACTATAATTATATTTCCCTACAATCAATTACAATCATAAACATGGGTCTTTGGCTCAATGGTTGTGCATCCCTCCCATAAATCTTCGGTAGTGAGCGGCCTTGGGATCAAAATTTCTCAGCCGTGGTATTGCTGTTAAGTTTGTCCCGTGTAATCCGATAATAAATATAGGTACGCTGTTATTGGCGGTTTCTCTGTGCCCGTTGGTAGGTGCATTTCCTGCGTTCGTTGGTGAAGACGTTCTTGGCAGTTTTTCTGTGCTTCTGACACGTCCACTGTGTGTATCTACGCCATATATGTAACCTGGGCAATAGTCCCCTTCAAAAAGAAAAAAAATATAATTGTATGTAAATAACAAAATAAATATAAAAATAAAAATATAATTGTATCTTAGTTTTTCTAATTTATTAGAATTTTATTTCATTTTTGTCTGTAATGCATTTTTGTTCACAATTTCATAGAAAAAATATATGTAAAGACGTTATTAAATAAGGATTTACATTAAATTTAATTAAAAAGAAGATTATAAGAACGAGCCATATTGAAGGTTTTTTAACAAAATTGTTACTTATTATCTTTATATTCATTATTTTTTTAATAAAATCTATATATACTCTAATAATTAATTTAAAGAGTTGTCCGAGCTTAGCCCGGGTCTACAAAACTTGTAATATATACTATATAAGAAGCCTTGGGTTAACAGAACCTCCTTTTAGGTGTGGGTTAAAAAAACCTACATTATAAACATATGGCCCAATATATATATATAAAAAAAAAAGATATTTCTACACTAAATAAAAGAAGTTTCTAAAAAATAAAATACTTAAAAAAAAATTTCTAAAAATTAATAAAATTAAAAATAATTTTTTTTATAAAAAGTGCCCGTTCATTAAACGGGCCACACAAGACTAGTTGATTATTAAAATCTACAATTATGTTTTCATAACTTTTGCATTGTTTTAACATAAGATAGGTTGTGTTCCAACGTGTGGGCATATCAACTTTAAAAATTTTAGGTTTTAAACCATTACGAGTACAAGATTGTTTAAAATTATCTAATCTAGAAGGTGAACAAATAATAAAAAGTATGGCTTCCTTTATTTTATCAACAAAATTAAGGTTTGGTTCATCATTAATTTCTTTGATTCCATCTTGCACAAACAAATTAATAATGCGACAATAATATTTAATGTGAAATAATTGTCCTTAGTAAGGAGGACTTAAATTACGTTGAAATAATTCAATTGCACTTAGGAGAGTAATTTTAAATTTTTGATTCAGTTAATTAGAGAAGAGTATTACGAGTACAAGATTGTTTAAAATTTTCTAATCTAGAAGGTGAACAAATAATAAAAAGTATGGCTTCCTTTATTTTATCAACAAAATTAAGGTTTGGTTCATCATTAATTTCTTTGATTCCATCTTGCACAAACAAATTAATAATGTGACAATAATATTTAATGTGAAATAATTGTCCTTGGTAAGGAGGACGGAAATTACGTTGAAATAATTCAATTGCACTTAGCAGAGTAATTTTAAATTTTTGATTCAGTTAATTAGAGAAGAGTATTGTGAGAGTTAGAGAGAACTAGGAAAGAAATTTTGAATTTTGTGAGGAAAATGGGGTGAAGGAAGTTGGTATTTATAGAAAATTGGGGTGGGGGAGGGTGTAAGCACATGACTAAAATGCCCCTGGATCTAGCAAATTTTTGGCTGTTACCAAGGGCATTTTGGTCAAAAATATTAATTTTTTAAAAAAATAGCCATTTACTGATAGTCATGCCGTGCCTACTGTTGGGCACGGTAACGGCGATAAACGTGCTACTAACAGTGCCCAAACCGTGCCATATGCATGTCGTGCCGTGCCGTGCATGGTTCATCGACTTGGATCGGACTCGGTGGAGACCTGTCTAACTATCCAATACCAGGCTCGGTTGGTTAATGACTCGGTTCGACTCGACCGAGTCAGTCTTGACTCGGCCTTAACTCGGTCAATTCGGTTAGGTTGACTCGGCAGAGTCATATCAGTTGAATTTTTTTAAGATTTTTTTTTTTAAAATTCAAATTTTTTACTATTGGCACAACACAATAACAATAGTGGGTGACTCGGTCCAACTCGGTCTGACTCGAATCAACTCGGCTGATTCAACTCGGTTGATTTGGGATTTTTTAATTCTCTTTTTCCCTTCTTTTTTTTTTGCCTCAGACCTGACTCGGTACGACTCGGTCCTGACTCAGACTTGGACTCGTTTTTCACATCCATTCCACCAATAGTATTCCATTCCACTGCCAACTCAGTTTAAAAGTGTGTTTTCACATTAGTATTTGAGGAGTTTTTTTTGAGAAATGTGTATTTTTCCTATGTGGCAATCTTATTTTACCACATCCACATTGCATTGGAGATGCTCTAAGTAGTATAGATAGATAACACAAGCATCCTTTCCCGCCATCTCTTTCATGATCGTTGACGTTGCGTTAAAATTTTTTTTTAAAATGTCAAAATTTATTACTGCCATTACCTTGTCTTCCATACTGAGAAACTGTCTTCCTCTCTCTGCAATCAACCAGGCCAAGCAAACCCACGCCCAAATCCTGATCAATGGCTTCTTCCCCAACGTCACTCTTCAAACCGATCTCTTACTAGTCTATTCAAGGTGTGACCATCTTGAAAAAGCTCAACGGGTATTTGATGGAATGCCTGATAGAAATATGTATTCTTGGAACATCTTAATCTCTTCATATGTTCAAAATTCTCTCCATTATGAATCTTTGAGTGTTTTTTATAGGTTTCTTCAGGTGGGTCTTCGTCCTGATCACTTCACCTTTCCGTCTATCTTTAAGGCTTGTGCGGGAGTTGGAAATTCTTGTCTAGGGAAGAAGCTCCACAGCTGGGTTATTAAACTTGGGTTTGAAGGCCATGTCATTGTGGGAAGTTCACTTATGGACTTTTATGCTAAATGTGAGAATCTAATTGATGCACATCAACTGTTCGTAAAAATGTTGGTTAGAGATGTTGTTGCTTGGAATTCGATGATTTTGGGTTTTGCGAGAGCTGGGTTTTCTATAGAAGCATTAGTTTATTTTCAAAAAATGCAGGGGGAAGGAGTGAAGATGGATTCAAGGACGATACCAAGCATTTTGAGTGCTTGTGGGAGGGAAGGAGACTTGATGAAAGGTAAAGAAATTCATGGGCAAGTAATTAAGAGTAAATTCTTTAATCGGGACGTTGCAATTGGGAATTCTTTGATTGATATGTATGCAAAGTGTGGGTGCTTAGACAATTCACAAAGGGTCTTCGGAAACATGCCTGATTTGAGTGTGGTGACCTGGACCACGTTAATATCTTGCTATGGAGTTCATGGGAAAGGAGAGGAATCACTCATTCTTTTTGAGAAAATGAGATCTGGTGGATTTAAACCTAATTGTGTCACATTTACTGCTGTTCTGTCCAGTTGTAGCCACTCGGGTCTTATTGATCAAGGCCGGAGGATTTTCAACTCAATGAGTTTGGATTACAGCATCAAGCCTGGTGTAGAGCATTATGCTTGTATGGTGGACCTCTTAGGCCGTTTTGGACATCTTGAGGAGGCATTAGGATTGATAAGGATGTTGCCACAAGACCCAACAGCAAGTATTTGGGGTGCTTTACTTGGTGCATGCAGGATTCACAAAAATATGGAGATTGGAGAACTTGCAGCTTATCGACTTTTTGAATTGGAACCCCGTAATTCTAGCAACTACGTTGCATTGTGTAGTATATATGAGTCTGTCGGTAGATGGGATGGTGTTCTAAGCATTAGATCAATGATGAGAGAGTTGGGTTTAGTTAAAACACCTGGGTGTAGCTGGATTACTATCAATGGTAAGGTGTATAGATTCTTCCAAGGGGACTTTTCTCTGCGCAGGACAAAGATAGTATATGAGACATTAGATATGATAATCAAGACAATGATGTCTCCTCAAGGCTATGGATAGTTGAGTTGCTATTTGAGGCATAACTTTGACTGTATGAAGTAAGAATACTTTTTGTTTTGGATTATATGTGTGTGAAGTTACAATCTAGACCATAAAATGGAAGAAACTACAGATGATACATGTTTTACTGGAACAGTAAGTCTTCATGGGGCAAAAGTGGCTGTCTTTGGCAGTGGAGCTATAAGAATAGGAGACATGCTGGAGAAACAATATTCTTTTGTGAGATAAACATAAGAACGCATGACAAGAGACTGGTTCTTGGTATGTGCAGCCTAAATGATAGGTATGATAATGAGCCTTGCTCTTTTAAGTTTCAGTTCTGCTTCCTTTTAGCATTTCCATCAACACCATAGACTTCTTCTGAAATTTCGGCCCTTAATGAATACTTGTTTAATAGTCTTAGTGGATGGTTTTTGCCTGATTGCATGTTTTTTCGTTCAGTTCAGATCTGTAAGGAACAGAGAAGTAGCAGCTGAATTCTTTTTCCCTAGACAATGTGTCATAGAGTTTAATAAAAAACCTTATGACACATTGTCCAGGGAAAAAGAGTTCGGCTGCTACTTCTCTGTTCCTTATATGGTATTAGAGTAGGCACACGCATACACCACATCATCCAATAGAGTTCCAAGTGTTAGGCTCAAAATAACGCCACACATGAGGGGGCGTGTTGAGATTAGTGTCATATGGGAAGATGAAAGCCTTGCAACCCAATATATAAAGATCCTGGGCCACTCTACTCATTGCCAATTGGTTTTGAGCTGGATGCCCACAAACTTAATAAAACCATACAGGCAAACTTTGTCAACATGGTTCTTGCACTCAAGGAGACTAAACACAGTTCTGGAGTTTCGCAAGTTGTAAATTTCCTTGTGCCCCTGTATGTTATAACTCTTCAAATTGTTGCTTACTACTTCATAGTCATATTTGTTTGTTTTCCCTCAACGGTTATTAACCTGGTTACCGATGTAAAGCAAAATTAAAAACTTGCACTTGCTTGAGTGTGTTACCTGTTATTTGAACTTTAATTAGATTTTTTTTGTCGCTGTATTTAGAGCGAACTGAGCATATTATGGTATATACACACCCACAGTTATAATAAAATATGATTGAGTCCTAAATTTTTTACAAAGGTATCAAGCTTTTCATAGTTTTGATTCAACAGGTGGTTCTTATTGTCATTCCTTAGTAATATGTGAGTCAGAGAGTAGCTCAGGGATATATTAGTCTCATCAGACCAAATTTTAGAGCTTATCCTTGCAATTCTGTTGCTATAACTTTAGAAGTTTGCAGTTCTGTTCATAAATCTATAGCATTCTGGAACAATAATGAATGTAAGCTATTTTAAGGATGGAAAACTGAAACTTCTTAATTTCATTGATTAAAAGATTTATGATACCTGGTAACATGGAAACTTCAACTTGCTTGTAATACCTATCAATCTGATATAATACCTATAACGATATCATTATTTTGGAGGACATTACTGCTCTTGAGACTGTGTCGACTCTTGTGTTGTTTTCTCCTTAAAATCATTCTGATGAGCTCTCTAACATGGTCAATGATGATCTTGGAGATTGTAGAACACTATATGTTTACAGATTGTGAATTCTTTATGTAATAGTTTTACCTGTTCTATCTCTTATATTTCAACACGACTATGTGGGGCTCATTGCCGAGTTAACCACATGGAGAAGTTTAGTGCTGTTTTTTTTGTGAGAATGATCTCCAACTTTCCTTCTTCTTCATGAAGCTAACTGTAAAATAGATGATTTGGAATTCTCTAACTTCTTGTTGTTTCATAGCACCATAAATGTTCGACCTGTGTCTCATTTTCATGTTGGCCCCACGTGAGAGTGTGAAATAACACATCAGACTATTTAGTTGTTGCTAAACTTCCACTGAATAAGGTACTCATCTATCAATCATTTTATTGATTGTAAGATCCTAATTATCATAATTCATCACTTAATTCTTCTCATTGATTTTTCTTTTATCGAATGGTGTTATTTTTAAGGATTGAAAGAGATTAGGAGTCTGTATCCTATATTCACAGCAGCCCAGATCCAAGCCAACTCCTTCAGAAACATTAAAGCCAGGTTTTGCACTAACTGTCCATTTAGTCAAGGAACCACAGATAAATGGGATCTTTAGTTAGTTAGGTCCATATGACACCCTAACCACGTAGCAAGATGAAATCCGTATGAAAATGGAGTCTAAGAGGACTAAATTTGTTTTTTATGCTGTTTAACTAATCCATTGTTGACAGGTGGCAGGTTAAAGGATTTAAAAAACTACTTCTGTATCAACATATTTATATGCTCACCCTTATAATGACACATGAGTCACCCTTTAATGAAACTACAGAGAAAAAGTTAGTTAGATTGAAGATCTGGAGCTGTTGGACCCACCATACAGCCAAGAAGGTGTTCGAATCTAGTAGTTATAAATGACTCATTTAAAAGAATTCAGCAGCTTGTAATAGCAATCGAGCTCTGATTTTAGTGTAGGGCCGCCAAGAGTTGGGCTGAAGATTCATCAGTCCATACAGCCAAGAAGGTGTTCAAATCTAGTGGTTATAAATGACTCATTTAAAAGAATTCAGCAGCTTGTAATAGCAATCGAGCTCTGATTTTAGTGTAGGGCCGCCAAGAGTTGGGCTGAAGATTCTTCGGTTGGTAGATGCAAAATAGCGTGTCATGTGGCGTTTTAAGGATGTTAATACAGAATGCTTCTATAACAATCTAGGTTATTAAGTCCATTTTTTCTTTTTCTTTTTTAAAACTTCCAGCTTTCACCAATTGATTGGTTAAACAACACAACAGCAAAAATTTACCCATATGTAGGGACTCATGTAGGCACCATGATAGTTAAGGTATAGAGCATATCCAAGAGATGAACAGCACAACAAATCGATGGTCTGCAATGCAAGTTAATGTTTCAGTTGCATTATGTAAAGTGACCGGCAAACAAAACTATTTTTCTTCATAAGCTTCATTTGTTTGCCCATTTTGGTTTATTTTGATAAAGAAGATTATCATAAACATAACAATCATCTTTACTCCATCAGGTTATTTTCAGTGAAAGAAAAAAAAAAAATATAGAATTGTACAAATGTTTCGTTGACGATATAGTGCTAACTGTGCGAGTTAATAACATTTAATCAGGACTTATGTTCAAGAAGCTGATGATTGGAACCCAAAGAAGATGCTCCAACAGCAAGATCATGAGAAGTGCTTTCTGCAGAGTTAATATCATGCAGACCTTCATTACTCTCCACAGATTTCGCATGAAAACCTTCGCCAACCCTTTCATTCTTCTTAATCCCTTCCTGAATATGAACATCCTCTTCAATGGACAGTATTGCAGCTTGTGTACCATGTGGGCCAGGTATAATGGCTTCCTGCACCTTCATATGTTCATCGATGTTTATGATTTCAGTTTTTTGAACCATCTTCTTCTTTTTCTTCTTAATGAAGCAACAAAGAGCTACTGAGAGAAACGCTAGGAAGAAAAGACCACCCAAGGAGACAAACACAATTATAATGGTGGTATTTTGTGATGGTGCAGGTGGTGTTGGAACAATATGAGGAGGCGGTGGAGAAAAGGGACGAAGGGGCGGTATTACAATTGGAGAGGGAGGTGGAATTGAGTGATGGGGTGGCGGTGGTGTTGGAATGGTATGAGGTGATGGTGGTGCTACAGTTGAGGATGGAGGAGATGGAGGTGGTGTAAGGTTATGGGGTGGTGCTACTTTTGGAGGGAATGGAAAATAATGAGGAGTTGGTGGAGAAAAGTTTGGGAAGCCATAGTTTTGGCTAGAAAACATGTTATGAATGTTCGAAAAGTAGAAGTGTTGAAGGTAAAGAGGGATGATCTATGTTCAATAGAGGAGACGGAGAAGCTGGTGTTTGTATGTTTGGGTGTGCCTATTTGTAGCAAGTGGAGAAAAGGGAATGAGGTTTTTTTTTTTTTTTTTTTTTTTTTTTGTGAAGACTTGCAAGTTTTTAATTTCTTGACTCTTATGATAAGTTTTTGAGGGGTTGTCATTTTTTGCATTGAATTACACTTCTCAAGCATAAAGCCTTAGGACAGGGAAATTTGATGAGGAAGATGGGTTTAATGCTTGCCCCTTTGATTGTTTCAGCTTACATGGAGATAATACAGTACTTTGTGTTGGAAACGGATACATTAAGATTTTCTGGTATCGTCTGCTTCAAGCTTTGACCATTAGATTTTCTTCAGAATTTGTGCGATGTGAATCTCGATCAATTCTGTCTGAATTTTGAGGACCATCATTGTTATAAACCCATCGTCCATGTACTGCAGGCTCGGAGTCAGCCAAATGTGGATATTGGTACGCTGATTTATATAGTAAATTCACCACATCTGGATTTTCGGTAAAAGTTGAAAATTAGAGAATACCGATGCAATTGCTTTTAGAGTTAAAATCTAGAGCAGAAAATGACAGAACGTAAAATTGATACACGTTATACTGTAACAGAAAGTCTCATGCGGCAAATTAGTGGGGTTTAGCAGTGGAGCTATTAGAATGGCAGATTTAGCAGGAACAATATTGCTAGAGAAACATGATGGGTTACTATGTTATTGCTGCAAAAATCCCAGTTGCACAAATAAATTTATTTGCATCAGGATAGAGTTGTATGGCTAAAGACTGTCATCTTGTGAGATGAGAAGGTGCCCAAGGTAGGCTGCTCTTCGTTGTGTGCAGCCAAAAAACTATTTCTGGTAAATATCTTCTCCATCCTTGCTTTTCGTTTTCAGTTCTGCCTCGTTTTTAGCATTTCCTTCAACAACATAGATTTTCTTTGAAATTTTAGCCTTTCATAGTCTTAGTGGAGGGTCTTGGTTAATTGTATTTTTTTCCTTTTACTTTTAGATCATATCATGCAATTTTTATGGACCTTCTCTCATGGAGAATAGATACAGTTCTAGAATTTTGCAAGTTCTAAATTTTGTCATGCCTCTGTAAATTATAACTCTTCCAATTGGTTTTTACTACTTCACATGCATATGCGTTACTTTTCTTATAACAATAATTAGCCTCTAATTCGGTTTACAGATGTCAAGAAATATTTTAAACTTAGCACTTGCTTGAGTGTGCTACCTATTATTCAAAACTTGTAATTTGATATTTTGGTCACAGTATTTAGAGCTAACCGAACATATAATGGTATGTAAACACTCACACGCACACCAACTTCAACTAAATATGATTGAGTTCTCAAAAATGTTACATAGGTTTGAATGTTATTTAGTTTTGGGTCAAGGAGTGATGTTACATAGGTTTGAATGTTGTTTAGTTTTGGGTCAAGGAGTGACTCCTAGTCTCCTACTATCATTTCTTAATAATATGGAAATCAGAATCTTAATATTATGCTAGTAGGAAAGTAGCTCATTAATATATTACTATAATGAGTGTCTTAGAGCTTATCCTTGCAAACTTCAAATTATTTGAAACTTTTGAAGTTTGTGGTTCTGTTAAAAATTTAAATCCTATAACAATATGATGTTGTTGTTTTACGTAGGTAAGCTATTTTAAGGATGGAAAACTGTGACTTCTTGATGTCATTGTTTAAAAGATTTGTGATACCTGGTACCTGGATATTTCAAACTTGCTCCTTATCAACCTAATATAGTACCTATATTGTTATCATACTTAAGAGGACATTGCTTCTCTTTACATTGTTTTCTCAGAATCATCCTGATGAGCTCTCTAAAATGGTCAATGATGTCAGCCTTATTCCATTCCTATACTTAAACACGCCGTTGTGGGACCCAGTGGACCGAATGGAGATGAGTTTGGGTGAAGTGCTGGCTTTTGCTGCGAATTACTCCAACCTTATTGTCTTCTTCATAACACTAACTGTAAAATAGATGATTGCAATTTTCTAACTTGTTTCATAGAACCTGTGTCTGATCTGCATGTTGTCCCACATGATGGTGTCAAATAATGGGTCAGACTACTGGTTGCTGCAAAACTTCCAAACTTCTCATCTATCATTCTTTTTTCTGATTGTATGATCCTAATTATTCATCGTTTGTCACTACATTCTTTTCATTGATATTTCGACCATTGTAGTAGTCATTTTCATTGATTGAAAGAGATTGAGTCTGGATCCTATACTACTGGGAGCGGAGTCCAAAACCAACTCCTTAGAAACATTAAGGCCATATGTTGCACTAACTATGCGCTTAGTCAAGTAACCAAGCATCAATGAGATCTTTAGTTAGTTAGGTCAACATAGTGTTCATAAGTTGCAGGAGTTGGATTTATGAACCAACTTCCTTGAGTTAGGATCCCAAGTCAGATTAATTGACACCCTAACCACGTAGCAAGAAATCTGTATAAAAGATCATGTCAGAGTCAATTTGAGTGTGATTTTGTACACCCAGTTGTAAGGTGGGTGACCAACATATGCTGTCATCCAACCGTCAGGTGTTATACGTTTAACCCCACCATCCTTTGAGGCTTTACTGTATAACACCCAATGGCTCGATGATGGGTGGTGTTGGGTAACCCACTTACAAATGATTGTAGAAACAGCACTCAATAAATTTTGTTTTTTATGTCATTTAACCAATTTTTTGGTGAAAGCTGGCAGGGTTAGAGAAATTGAGAAACTACTTCTGTATCAGCATATTTATATCCTCCCTAAAATGCCACATGAGTCAGTCTTTAATGGACCTACACAGAAAAATTAATTTGATTGAAGATCTGGAGCTGTTGGATCCATACAGGACAGCCAAGGATATGCTCAATCTAATGGCTAGAAATGATCCATAAAAAAAAGTTTGAATTCAACGGTTTGAAATAGCTAATCCAGCTCTGAATTTGGTGTGCGTCCACCGAGAGGTGGCCCGAAGATTCATCTGTTGGTGGGACGTGTCATATGGAATTTAAAGGACACGGATATGTGAAGTTCAGTACCAACACAACATAGCAAATTTACCCATCAGTATCTATGGACTCTGCAGGACTGATAGTTAAGCTATACTGCTATACAGCATATCTAAGCTCTACGAAATGGATGGTCTGCATTAGTGAATCAATGTGTCATGTGCATCATGTACAATGTCCAAAAACCAACTTATTTTTCTTCATAAACTTCCTTTCTTTTCCCTTTTTGGGTTGAAGTTGAAAAAATGAAAATTATAACAAACATAATGATCGCCTTTATGCAATAAGTTATTTTCAGTGAAACGGGAAAAAAAAGAAGAAGAAGAAGAATTCATACAAATGTTTTATCAGTGATGTAGTCTTAACCATGTAATAAATAACCTGTTATCAGGGATTATGTTCAAGAAGCTGATGATTGGAAATTGAAGAGGATGCCCCGACATCAAGATTACGAGAAGCGCTTTCTGCAGAGCTAGTACCATGCAGACCTTCACTACTCTCCAAAGACTTGGTATGCAAACCTTCACCTACTCTTTCGTTCTTCTTAATCGCTTCCTGAATATGAACATCCTCTTCAATGGACAGTACTACCGCTTGTTTACCATGTGGGCCAGGTACAATGACTTCCTGCACCTTCATATGTTCATCAATGTTTATGATTTCAGTTTCTTGAACCATCTTCTTCTTCTTCCTTTTCATGAAGCAACAAAGAGCTACTGAGAGGAATGCTAGGAAGAAGAGACCACCCAAGGAGACAAACACAATTATAATGGTGGTATGGTTTGATGGTGCAGGTGACGGTGGAACGATATGAGGAGGCGATGGAGCAACAGGACGAGGCGGTGGTTTTAGAATTGGAGATGGAGGTGGAATTGAATGTCGGGATGGTGGTGGTGCTGACAGCGCTGGAGTTGTTGGCTTTGGTGGTGGTGTTGACACTACTTGAGTTGGTGGTTTTGGTGGTGGTGTAACCTTTGGAGGGAAGGGAATAATATAATGAGGAGGTGGTGGAGATAAGTATGGGAAGCCATAGAAGTTTTTGGTTGAAGACATTATGTTTGTTCAAAGTTGAAGAATTTGAGGTGAAAAGGAGTTTCTGATTTATGTTTTTCAGGGAAGGAGAAGGAGAAGATGGTGTTTGTATTATGTGTGGAGTTGCCTATTTGTAGTAAGTACTGAGAAGGAAATGAGGACTGCTTTTTTTTTTTGAAAAAAAAAACTTGCAAGTTATTAATTTCTTGACTCTTATGCTAAGATTTTGAAGGGTTGTCATTGTTTGCATTCAAATACACTCCTCAAGCTTAAGCCTTAAGATGAGAAAATGTGATGAGGAAGATGGATTTAATGCATGCCCTTTGATTAGTTCAGTTTACATGCAGAGAATACCTTCTTTTCTATTGGAAAAATGATAGAATCCATGACAGTCAAATGTTACGGTATCAACTTCTTCAAGCTTTGACCATTAGATTTTCTTGAAGATTTGTCTGATGTGAATCTCAAGAAACTCTGTATGATTTTTGGGGACCATCATCAGCGTTAACCCATGTACAGTAACCCAGAGAGTCGGCCAAATGCAGATATTGGTTCACTCGTTTGTATAAAAACCTTAACGCGCCATGTCTTACCGCATCTAGATTTTCAGTAAAGTTGAAAATTAGATAATAACTGATGCAATAGCTCTTTAAAAACAATGATATAAGCTCTTCTATGGATTCTATCTATGTGAGGTTACAATCTAGGCCCGAGAAGGGTAGATCCTACAAATGGTATACATTTTACTGGAGCTGTAAAACGTGAACAATATTATTTGCACGCATGATGTAGAAAGTCTTCATGGGGCACAATATTATTTGAATGCATTGATGCTTTTGCACCAGGATAGAATGTCTGACAAGAGACTACAATCTCATGAGATGAGAAGCTATGCTCGTCCTTGCTATGTGCCACCTGTTTTAATGTGTTTGGTAAATATCATCTCTAATTCTTTCATTTTTATGTTTTCAGTTCTGCATCCTTTCCAGCATTTCTTTCATGAGCACAAGTTTCTTTTGAATTTTTATCCGTTAATGAATACATATTAGTCTTACTGGATTGTTTTGGACCTTTAGTTGATTCTATGTTTTTGTCCTGTATTTTCAGATCATATTGTCAAAAAGTCTTCTTGCTCTCGAGAACAATAGATACAGACTACAGTTCTGGAGTAATTGTCTTGTGCCCCTGTAAGTAATAAGTCTTGCAATTGTTGTTTACTAATTCATATTCATATGGGAAACTTTTCCTTAACGAAGGATTAGCCAGTGATTTGCTTTATTTATGTGAAGAATAATTTGAAACTTGCACTTGGTTTTGTTACCTATTATTCTCAATTTCTAACTGATTATTTTGAAGTTTAGATCCCGAGTCAGATTAATGGACACTCTAACCACATAGTAAGAAATGTGTATGAATATTGTATTTGAGAGGAGTAAATCTGGTTTTTTTTATGTTTAATTAATACACTGGTGATGGCTGGTAGGGTTAAAGAAATTGAAGAACTTCTTCTTTATCAACCATCTTTACATTCTCATCCCTTAAATTTTAGATTAGTAAATCTGGTTTTTATGATGTTTAATGTACCTAAACACGAAAAGTTAATTTCATTGAAGATGTGGAGCTGTTGGTTCCATACAGCCAAGAAGATGGTTCAAATCTAATGGCTGTAAGTGAACCATAAAGAAATCTCGAATATGGTTTGAAATAGCCAATCGAGTTCTGATTTTGGTGTAGGTCCTCCAACTGGTGGGCCAAAGATACATTCGTTGATGGACGTATCTTCTTCTCAAGGTTGTGGCTATGGAATGTTTCGATACCACTGTAGGTCGTTTAATCTTTATGAACTTTTATTTTTTTAAACATCCAGTTTTCACCATTGATTGGTTAAAAAAGACGCTAATATTTCCCCATCAGCATCTATATATTCTGTACTTACCATGGTAGTCAACCTATATAGGACATCCAAGAAGTGATATGATGATCTGCATTCGTGAGACAATCTATCATGTGCATAATATACGGTGACCCGCAAATAACCTGTTTTTCTCCATATGCTTCATTTCTTTGCCCGTTTTGGGTTTAAAGGAAAAATTATCATAAACACAATGATCGTCCTTATTCATCAAGTATTTTCAGTGAAAGAAAAAGACAATAAATCACACAAATGTTTCTTCGACGATAAAGTGTTGACCATGGAAGTTTATAACCTGTAATCAGGTTTTATTGTCAAGAATCTGATGATTGGAACCTGAAGAGGATGCTCCGACTTCAAGATCACAAGACACTTTCTGCAGATTTTTTACCATGCAGACCTTCATTACTCTCCACAGACTTGGTATACAAACCTTCACCAACTCTTTCGTTCTTCTTGATTGCTTCCTGAATATGAACATCCTCTTCAATGGACAGTAGTACAGCTTGTTTTCCATGTGGGCCAGGTACAATGGCTTCCTGAACCTTCATATGTTCATCAATGTTTATGATTTCAGTTTCTTGAACCATCTCCTTCTTCCTTTTCATGAAGCAACGAAGAGCTACTGAGAGGAATGCTAGGAAGAAGAGCCACCCAAGGAGACAAACACAATTATAATGGTAGTATGGTTTGATGGTGCAGGTGATGGTGGAACGATATGAGGAGGCGGTGGAGCAACAGGACGAGGCGGTGGTTTTACAATGGGAGATGAAGGTGGAATTGAATGACGGGGTGGTGGTGGTGCTGACACTGCAGAAGTTAGTGGCTTTGGTGGTGGTGCTGACACCGCCAGAGTTGGTGGCTTTGGTGGTGGTGCTGTAACCTTTGGAGGCAATGGAAAATAATGAGGTGGTGGAGAAAAGTATGGGAAGCCATAAAAGTTTTGGTTGGAAGACATGAGGACTGAGGAGGTGTTTGAAGTTGAAGAATTTGAGGTAAAGAGGAGTTGAAGAAGGAGAAGATGGTGTTTGTATTGTGTGGATGTGCCTATTTGTAGTAAGTACTGAGAAGGAAATGAGGACTGCTTTTTTAAATAAAAAAAAAAAAGCTTGCAAGTTTTTAATTTTTTGACTCTTATGCTAAGATTTTGAAGGGTTGTCATTGTTTGCATTCAAATACACTCCTCAAGCTTAAGCCTTAAGATGAGGAAATGTGATGAGGAAGATGGATTTAATGCATGCCCTTTGATTAGTTCAGTTTACATGCAGATAATACCTAATTTTATTAGAAAATGATAGTATCCATGGCAGTCATATTTTACTGTACCGTCTGCTCCATGCTTTGACCATTAATTTTTTTTGAAGATTTATGCAATGTGAATCTTGTGAAACCCTGTATGACTTTTGGGGACCATCATCAGCGTAGACCCATGTATGGTGGCCCAGGGAGTCGGCCAAATGAAGATACTAATTCGCTCATTTGTATAAAAAGTAAAAACCTTAACACACCATGTCTTACCGCATCTAGATTTTCAGTGAGGATGAAAATTAGATAATACCTGATGCAATTGGTTATAAAAAAAAAATGATGTAAGCTCTTCTGTGGATTCTATCTATGTGAGGTTACAATCTAGACCCGAAAAGGATAGAACCTACAAATGGTATACGTTGTACTGGAGCAGTAAAACGTGAACAATATTATATGCACGCATGACGTAGAAAGTCTTCATGGGGCACAGTTTCTGGGTTTACCAGCACAGCTATTAGAACGTAAGATTTGAAGCTGGAACAATATTATTTGAACTCATTGATGCTTTTGCACCAGGATAGAATGTCTGACAAGAGACTACAATCTCGCAAGATGAGAAGCTAGGCTCGTCCTAGCTATGTGCCGCCTGTTTTAATGTGTTTGGTAAATATCTTCTCTAATCCTTTCTTTTTATGTTTTCAGTTCTGCATCCTTTCCATCATTTATTTCATGAGCGTAAGTTTTTCTTTTGAATTTTTATCCGTTAATGAATACATATTTAATAGTCTTACTAGTTTGTTTTGGTTAATTTTATGTTTTTGTCCTCTATATTCAGATCATATTGTCAAAAAGTCTTCTTGCTCTCGAGGACAATAGATACAGTTCTGGAGTTTTGGATGTTGTAAATTGTCTTGTTCCCCTCTAAGTAATAACTCTTGCAATTGTTGCTTACAACTTCATATTCATATGTGATAGTTTTCCTTAACGAAGATTTAGCCAGTGATTTGCTTTATTTATGCGAAGAATAATTTGAAAGTTGCACTCGGTTGTGTTACCTAATGATTGAGTCCTCAAAAATGTTACAAAGGTATCAAGCGTTATTTAATTTTGGTTCTACGAGTGGTTCCTACTATCTTTTCTATTAAGTTTGTGGGCATCCAACTCAAAATCAATTGGCAATGAATGGAGTGGCCCAGAATCTTTATATATTGGGTCGCAAGGCTTTCAATTCCCATGTGGGACTATTCTCAACACACCCCCTCAAGTGGGGCGTTCTTTTGAGCCTAATACGTGGAATTCTTTTTGGGTTATGTGGTCCTGCTCTGATATCATATTAAGTTTGTGGCGTCCAACTCAAAACTAATTGGCAATGACTAGAGTGGCCCAGGATCTTTATATATTGGGTTTGCTAGGCTTTTATATCCCATGCGAGACTATTCTCAACAATTTCTTAATAAAATGTTAGTGGGAGAGTTCATGAATATGTTACTCTTGTGAGTCCCAGTTTCAGAGCTTATCACTGCAAACTTCTGTTGTTTATGACTTTAGAAGTTTTATGGTTCTGTTCACGTAAGCAATTTTACCTACAATGAAATCATTATTTAGGAGGACACTGCTGCCCCGGAAACTGTGTGGATTATCATGTCGTTTTCTCCTTAGAATCATCCTGATGTGCTATCTAATATGGTCAATGATGATCTTGGAGATTTTATATGTATAGATTATGAAGGTTTTATTGGAAAATTAGGTAAAGCTCTGCCGAATTCCATTTCTTATATTTTCCAGCATGCCTGTGGGACCAATTGACCACATGGAGATGAGTTTGAATGAAGTGCTGGTTTTTGGTGACAATGATCTCCAACATTACTTCCATCATCAACTCATAAAAAAGAAACCGTGAAATAGATGATTAAAAATTTTATAACTTTTTTCATGGAAACTAGAAATGTTAGTCCTTTGTATCCTCTGCATGTTGGTCCTACGTGCCGGTGACAAATAATTAATGCGTCAGACTATTGGTTGTTGCTAAACTTTTTCTCTTCTATCGTTCTGTTTACTGGTTATATGATCCTAATTATTCATCATTCATAACTGCATTCTTTTCATTATATATCTCCATTGAATCTTGTTTTCATAGATTGAAAGTGATTATAAGAGTCCCGATCTTATCGGGAGCCTGGATCTAAACTAACTCATTCAGAAACATTAAGGCCATGCTTGCACAATCTGCTTAGTCAAGTTACCGTCGATAAATGGGATCTTTAGTTAGTTAGCTCCAAGTGGCCTTGATAGGTGGAGTTGGATTTACAAACCAACTCCCTAGATAATAGGATCCTGAGTCAGATTTATGGACACTCTGACACTATAGTAAGAAATTTGTAGGAATATTTTATCTGAGAGTAGTAAACCTGGTTTTTATGATGCTTAACTAATGCACTGGGGGTAGGTAGTAGGGTTAAATAAATTGAAAGACTTCTTCTCTATCAACCATCTTTACATCCTCATCCCTTAAATTTCCCCATGAGTCACCCTTTAATGGATCTCCACACTCGCGGAAAATCAATTTCATTGAAGATCTTCTGCTGTTTAATCCAAACAGCCAAGAAGATTTCTCAAATCTAATGGCTAGAAATGAACCATAAAGGAAGCTGAAATTCAATGGATTGAAATAGCCAATCAAGCTCTGATTTTTGTGTAGGTCCTCCAAGAGGTGGGCCAAAGATTCAATGGTTGGTGGATGTAAAATGATTTTTCGAATGTCGTCTTCTCAAGGATGTGGATATGGAATGTTTCGATACCAGTGTAGGTTGTTTGATCTTTATGATTTTTTAAATTTTAAAACTTCCAGTTGTCACCAATTGATTCTGTACTTACTATGATAGTCAACCTATACAGCATATCCAAGAGGTGATATGGATGGTCTGGAAAATTGGTGACTCAATCTATCATGTGCATAATATATGTTGACCAGTGAACAACTTATCTTTCTTCATAAACTTCATTTCTTTTCCCGTTTTGGGTTTAAAGAAAAAAGTATCATAAACACAATGATGGTCTCTAGTCGATCCAGTTATTTTCAGTGAAAGAAAAAAAAAAACAAGAAATCACACAAATGTTTCTTTGACGATGAAGTGTTAACCATGCAAGTTTACAACCTGTAGTCAGGGCTTATTGTCAAGAAGCTGATGATTGTAACCCAAAGTGGATGGTCCGACGTCAAGATTATGAGAAGCACTTTCTGCAGATTTAGTACCATGCAGACCTTCATTACTCTCCACAGACTTGGTATGCAAACCTTCGCCAACTCTTTCGTTCTTCTTGATCGCTTCCTCAATATGAACATCCTCTTCAATGGACAGTACTACAGCTTGTGCACCATGTGGGCCAGGTACAATGGTTTCCTGCACCTTCATATGTTCATCAATGTTTATGATTTCAGCTTTTTGAACCATCTTCTTCTTCTTCTTAATGAAGCAACAAAGAGCTACTGAAAGGAATGCAAGAAAGAAAAGACCACCCAAGGAGACGAAGACAATTATAATGGTGGTATGGTTTGATGGTGCAGGTGATGGTGGTACTATATGAGGAGGCGGTGGAGCAATGGGACGCGGCGGTGGGTTTACATACGGAGATGGTGGTGGAATTGAATGATGGGGTGGTGGTGGTGCTGACACAGCTGGAGTTGGCGGCTTTGGTGGTGGTGTTGACACTGCCGGAGTTGGTGGCTTTGGTGGTGGTGTTGACACGACCGGAGTAGGTGGTTTTGGTGGTGTGACAGTTGAGGATGGAGGAGATGGTGGTGGTGTAACCTTAGGAGGGAATGGAAAATAATGAGGAGGTGGTGGAGAAAAGTATGGGAAGCCAAAAAAGTTTTGGTTGGAAGACATAATGTTATGTTTATTCAAAGTACAAGAATTGGAGGTTTTAGATTTTAAGTTCAGTAGAGGAGATGATCAAGAAGATGGTGTCTGTAAGTGTTGGTGTGTGTCTATTTGTAGCAAGTGATATACAAAGAAATGAGAATTGTTATCGTTAAGACTTGCAAGTTTATAATTTCTTGACTCTCATGCTAAGATTTTGAAGGGTTGTCATTGTTTGGATTCAAATACACTTCTCAAGCTTAAGCCTTAAGACAAGGAAATTCGACGAGGAAGATGGGTTTAATTCATCTGCCCTTTTGATTATTTCAGAATTATGTGGAAATAATACAGTCGCTTTTTTCTTTTTTCTTTTTTTTCGGAAAATGATAGCATCCATGGTAGGCAGAGAGGTTATATGGTTTCGTTTGAACCAAGTTTCATCCATTAGATTTTCTTTGGAGATTTTTGCCGATGTCCCCCATTTCATAATCCTAATTCATAAACCCTCCACTTTTGTTCATAATTCATTTAGTCCCCCATTTTTGACAGTTCTGTCAAAGACGTTAAGTGACTCACGTGACCTCATGTGACATAGAGAAAAGGCCTAAATGCCCATTGTTTCAGTGAATACATGGACATGATTTTGATAAAAATGAGGGTTCCAGTAACTTCTTCTCTATTCCGCGCCATCAACCCCATCAACCACCGCCACCGCCACCGCCACTCTAGAAAACACCACTATAATCACTATCACCGTTTCAAAAAATTGCCTTCACTCATACTCCCCTTAACCATGGTAGAATACCCATTTCTGCTTCTCTGAGTTTAAATTCGCCGTTGGTATTCTTCGCAATTACCACCATCGGTGTCACACCCCGATTTTCGGTACTCTAAATCCGACCCGATTCGCCGAGTCCGAAAACCAAGGCGTGATTAGTGTAATAGGTGTGTAAGTAAAAATATCGAATAAAACTCATTTACTTTACTTTTGAAAGACAATGAATTTAAAAATATTTTATTAATGGTCTACTTTAGTCAACATTTGTTACCTTAAAGTCAGGCCCAAGTCAACCAAGTCCATGTAAAGGTCAACTTAAGTCTCTAACTAAGTCAAAGTCAAGTCAAGTCAACCAATATTTAGGTCAACGCTCATTAACTCGTCAAAAACATTCCAAATCAAAGAAAAATAAAAATTTAATGTTTGAATACAATTTCTATTTCAACTGCGCACATTTGAGTAAAATGGACGTATCTATTTAACCGTAAATCCAAATTTTATAAATAAATTCATTATAGAAAGATTCACCGATCTACAACTTAACCAGAAATAGCCAGAGGGCAATTCTGATCATAAATGGCCCAAATATGCGTCCGAAATACTGATATGGACGTGTAAAAACTCAGAAAATATAATTTCAGCTTTTTAACAATATTCGCAAAATCAATAATTTTAAAGAGAAATTACTCTCTAACCAGGAATTCAAAATACATGTTATAATACATTTTTGAAAAGGAAAAATCGAGATCTATAACTTTGTCAGAAATAGACTCGTCTCAATTTTGACCGGAACATGTCCAAAAATACCGTTTTGTAAATATAACAGTATGAATTACGGGAATTATACAATTTCGTGTAAAACCTAATTAATTCAATGACAAAAATTAAATGTAAATTAATACATCGATTATACAATTTAACACTTAACATCTAAGTTCATATGAATGTTAAAACAATAAAATTCATACAAATAACCCTTTTCCCATGTGATAGAATAGTAATTTAATTCATCAGCTATATTTATACAAATTTGATAATACAAGCTATCTGCTTCTTAATCTGTACATATTTGAATCCTTCACCCTAAACGTAACCTGTGGGGAGGGGATTTAGGGGTGAGTAAAACTCAGTAGGTGCAAACTATCCAAAAATACTAGATTAGAAACATGCAAAAATCACCATATTAATGCATCAAAAAGAGATTTTTCATTTTAAATAATTAACCATTATTTTAGGTCCATTACATCGGTTTCCACCGTCTCCTCAAGTCGAAACTCAACGGTACTTGCAGGTATTATGGGGGTCTCCCATTACCGATACCATCTAGATTTATTTTTAATCTAGATGACAAGTTATTAATAAACTTCCTTTAATTTATTTTTCTTATGAATAAAACATAAACCTTGACAATAAATGTAACTATGCAAGATAAATACATTTCATATGCAATTTCATAACAAAAACATAAAATAAGATTTTGTTTATAGTAGGGATCCCACCTACCTCAATTTGATGTCAAAATCTTATCACCTACTTGATTTATTACTTCTGGATGTGATGATTGATGATGTAAATCTTCGATTTCTCAATGATTTTGATGATAATACTAGTAACTATTATAGATTTAATGAGAGGATGTAGATGAAGAGGTATGGAGAATAAAGAAAAATATGTATATTGAGGAGAGTAATTATAGGTGTAACAGGGGTGTAAACATAAAACAAAAGAGAAGATTTTGTGTTTTGAAGAAGGAAATAAGGGGGGGTTTATATAGGAAAATTTTGAGGTTTTTTATTATTATTATTATTTTAATATTTAATTTTTTAATATAAAAAATATTTTTTTATTCCTTTTAGTGGGCTGCTACAGTATATGGCAGCTACTGTAGCAGCAGCCCACGTTTTATAATAATAAAATATGATTATTAATATTTTATTAATTAATTAATTAATTAATTAAAATTTTTTTTTAGAGATAACTCTCTTAAAGTACATTATGAGTTTCCATGCAAATTACCATACATATGAGAAATTTATTTTTCAAATCAATACTCACCCAAATGGGCATACTTTCATACTAACTTAATTATGTTGGTCAAGTGTGGAATATTCATACTATGGAATTTCTTGGGGTATTACATTATTACCCCCTAAAAAGAATTTCGTCCCGAAATTTCAATCCAACCAAAAGGTAAAACATACTTATAAAATAACTTATATTTTATATGTATCTTAGATTTAATCTTGATTTGAATTTAGTTCATTTGGCGTTGTCGTTATAAATTTCTTCATTAAGTTTATGATGTGGTGAAAATTAAGATTGTTAGGGAATACATGATTTGGTGTGAATAATCACCCAGTGGCTAACCTCCTTCGTTGTTTCCACTCACCGACATGGTTGCTCTGTCTTGGATGATCAGTCCAAATAGTGCCATCCTATGTGGTATGTGTCACATATACGGAGAACCAACTGCTTTTCATCACACTTC
>MVGT01004341.1:761176-794036 GCA_002174775.1 Macleaya cordata | reverse complement strand
CACTGCGTCACATTTGTGTGACGTGGTAGCCCAAACCGCACACTGAGTGTGCGGTTTGGCCGTGCTGCCTGTTTCACCCATCCCTTGTGTGTTACGTTCACCCACACGTGATGCTACGCATTTTTCTCTGATTTTGATAGAAATTGCAAATAGGCCCTTGCTTTAATTCTCTTTCAAATTGTTTCTTAGCCCTTGCTTTTTTAAAAAAAACCCCTCCCTGATCTTATCTATCCACATCAGATAGATTATTTCCAACCACATATTTTGGGAGGATAAGAAGGAATCTTGGGTTTTTATTACCCACTGGGACACTTGTCCAATTTTGGGTGGAAGCTTAAGACCATCCAATAATAGAGACACATGTGTCCCATTAGAATTCTATATATAGTAATGGGTAGAGAAATTGAAGGGCTTCTTCTCTTTTCCTTTTTTGGAGACTTTTCCTTTCTTTTTTGGGGAGCTCTTCTTTCCTTTGGCTTTTCTCTCCATTTTTAGGGTTTTAGTTCTCTGAGATTTCTTTTTAGGGAGAAGAGAAGAGAAGTCTAGCTTTTAGGGTTTTGGTAGAGAGGAAGGTTAGAGAAAGAGAAGGGAAGGTGAGAGAAAACATTTTCTTCTTAGGATTTTAAGAGTTCTTTCTATTTTGGTGAAAGTAGTTATTTAGGGTTCTTTTTTGTTTGAGGTTTTCTTCTCCATTCTTGGGAGAATTAAGAACTAGCAGAGGGATCCGGGAGAAAATAAGAAGGAAAGAAATACATTAAATCTCTTCCATTCTCCCCCATCCATCACCATGATGTCATAAACTTGAGATTCTTTAATTTTGGTTCTCATCTGTTGGAGGAGAAGAAGAAATTTGACTTGAGGAAGCAATCTCTACCATTCATCCTAACAAAAGGGATCTCTCACACATACATCTTGGGGTTTAAGCTTGTTAGGTAAAATTCTCTCATCACACTTCTTGTATTTTGTGTTTAAAGCATGTAATCTATGACTGGTGTATGTGATGATGTATGATGAAATAGTAGATTCATGATGTAATGGTATTTTGAGGGTATAATGAAATTTATATGTGATTTTGATGATAAAAATGGTGCAAATTTGAATCTCATACTTATGTCATATAATTTTAGTATGTAATACATGGTTGATGTAAATTTGCATGAGGTGATTTGCTACATGTATGTATGTGACATGATGATTATGTGAATGTGGGTTTAAATCTTTGTTTTAAATGTTTTTTATGATGGATGCTCCAGAAAGATGATGTATGGATGAAATAAACAAGCATGTGATGGTATGTTTTTTTTATACATGGAGTATGGCATATCCTTTTTTGATATGAGTTTAACATCATCATTTTTGTCATGTTAATAACATAAGCATGTTATGAATAGAAATGACATGTGGATAGGATTTTTTTCCCATGCTTTTGTATTCTTGTCTCATAAAAAGAGAGCTAATGAAACATAAATTAGTGATGATTTCATGTTATCTCCCTTAATCTTCATGCTTATTAGATAGATTGTGGCATAATGAACATTGTGAACGGTTTGGATCGTGAAGATTCGTTTTAGTTTTAAAGATTGAAGCCATGTTCGCTCTCTTTTTTCTATTTCATGAATGTTGAATTTAGATCCTCATTGTTGAGATGAAATATCTATGATGTGAATTTTTTGCCATAATATGATGTTGTCTTCTTGATTAGCATGAAATTTTGTTGAAAGCATTTTTAGTCTCTCGTAAAATGAGAGAAAATAGTGAATGGTTTAATGTTAACAAGTTAGCACTTGTCTTGATCTTCATGATCCCATAGATTCTGGCATGATGAACATGATGAACGGTGTGGATCTTTGAAATTTATATAATAATTAAAATTTGAGGCTTCATTTGCTCTCTTTTTGTTACGCTTGCTTCCATGCATAGTATGCTTGATTTCATGCTTATAATTTCATCGACATTGTTAGTGTCATTTTGCTTTGTTCAGTATGTGTTTCGTACTCAAATTCATCTTTGTGTTTAAAGCTTTAGCATTGCGCATCTGGGATCAGGTTACTTTATTTTACTTGTTTATCAATTTCAAGTAATAAGTAGCTCAGATTCCATGTGTTATTCGCTTTGATAGTTCTAGCTCGAGCATCGAATAAGCCTTTTAATAAGCTACATCGGGTCGTAGGCCCATTCTCTTGTGATGGGCCGATGAGCCCATTTCTTGTTCTGAGCCTTGGGGCTCATTTCTCTCTTTCATGGGTTTCAATACCTATGTTCCTCTTTTCGGGCTCAAAGCCCTTTCTCTAGGTTTGGGCCTAAGGGCCCATCCCTTTGTTAGACTCATGAATCTAACTCTCTCTTGCAGGCACAAAGCCCATTCTATCTTTCGGGCCTAAAGCCTATTCATTCTGACAGGGCCCAAAGCCCATTAGCATCTTTCGGGCCGCAGGAGCCCTATCCCTTCATTCGGGTCCAAGGATCCATGTCTTCTCCTACCGAACCTAAGGGTTCGATAATCCGCCAAACCCCTAAAAACAAACAATAATAGAGATTAAGGTCTCTAGTTTAGTTCCCTTCTAGGGTTAGGGCTTTGTGTGTTTTAGTTTCTAGGTTGCATTAGCCTAGGGCTTTTTGTTTATTTTATAGGATATTTAAGGTTTCAATCTAGGTGAAATTCTTATCTTATCCTCGTCTTTGTTTTAAATGTTTTGACTTTTTGAAAGAAAATGATTTTCAAAATTCATCACATTTAGCTTAGGTTTTTCATGCATATAGGGTCAAGATTATCCTAAAACAAATTAGGAATCTTTAGATACCCTTGTGCGATATTAGAGCATAAGGCAAGCATATATTATGTCCTACTAACGCTCGTTTTTCTCCGGGCACACGTGCAATGTGTGATCCCTTTTCTGGGCATGTCCTATGATGGACGTGATCCCTCTTGAGATTTACATCTAAGGGTGTTATGAATCCGTTTCTTCTCCAGGCACATCTTGTGATAGACGTGATCCCTTCTTGGGCACGTGTAATGATTACGTGATCCCTCCTGAGTTTGATATCTACGGATGCTATGAACCCTTCTTCGGGCATATGTTCAGCACGTATGATCCCTTTCCGGGCACGTCCTCTATTGGACGTGATCTCTATTTTTATTCGGACACGTGCATACAGCACATGAATCTTTTTTGGCGTATGTCCAAGGACATGGTCGCCTTTTTCTTGAGAATTACGTTCAAGGACGTGATTTCACTGTTTTTGGCGACACACGTATACAATGTGTGAATCATCTAAGTTCTGTGTTCAAGGACATGACTCTCTCTTTGGCGCACGTGGCATAGTGCATGTGATCGCTTCAGTGCACGGCGTATACAGCACTATGTCACATGTTTGAGTGTACGTGTACATATTACACTTATCACACCCCTTGTTTGTGCGTGGATACAGAGTACATCCATGTCACTTTGCTTTTTGCGTACGGGCCTACTGATGGCGCATGTTATTTTCTTTCATTACATTCAGACTGATGGATATACGTTTTTTTTGCCCCAGAACTACCTATCCAAACACCTAGATTTAGGGGGCTTATTTTTTATTTTTTATTCATTTATTTATTTTGGTGCAGTTATTATGTATATATGTAGCATTGCTTAGTCTAATCATTTATTCCCCTAAAAGTTTTAATCGCGAAGTAGAGGTCGTCCTCGCGGACAGGCAGTTGTTGGGTACCTAACACCTACCCAACCCGTACCTTGATCCCCTTATCCATTATCTTTGACCGCAGACCCTCCTTTGGACTATCGCCATGGTTTTTCTCAGAAAACTAGTTCTAGGTTGATTTTCCAAAATCTCGGGTCCTGATTCCCAAAAATCAGGTGGCGACTCCATACACTTTCACGTTTATTCACCCCCTGTGTGGGTGAATCCTATTTTGCGTTTCCCATGCATTCAATCTCTCTCTTCTTTGGAGGTGCTAGATTCCGGTTCCACAATTGTCCCTCTTTAACTCCAAATATAGAAGTTCTCGAACAAAGGCGTCGTACTGAAATGGAACTTCACTAAAGGAAAGAAACAATCGTACTTTCTGAGGTATGCTTTGTTACATCTTCTCTGTACTTATTATTTATACTTCTCTATTGGTTGTAATTGTCTTTATTTTTATTTTTTTATATCATTGCCTATACTAAACTATTACTTCTAAATCTTATTTACAATTTTTTTTTACTGTTTCCAATCACAGCAACCATCATTATTGAACAAAAATGGTCGTATCATGGACAAGGAAAGACAAAAGCAATACCATCTGATACATCTGAGGTATGTTAAACTTCATCTGTTAATATTATATTATTGACTTAAAATATTGAAAAAAAAATTAATGCAAGTTTAAATTTAAAATATTTTTATGGGGCTTATAAGAAAATGAGCTAATTATATTAGGATAATATCTGTATAATGTTACGTAAAATGAAAATATTTTTATTTATGTTTCCAATCACAGTACCATACAACGGAAAAGGAAAAGCAATACCATCTGATGTATCTGAGGTATATTTAACTTCATTTGTTTACATTAGTGAGTTAAAATTTTGACACAAAAAATATAATCTTATTTTCTGTCCAATATTTATGGGATTTAGAAAAACATTATCCAACTCTGTCAGGGTAATATTTTTATTATACACATCTTCTTCACCTAACGTTTACTTCTTTTATTCCCTACCAAAAATTCGTGCTCAATATACTCCACTCTCGATCTTCACTCTGTATATATAAGAGATAATGTTACGTAATATATTAATTTTGTTATGGTAACGTAAAATGTAATTAAAACTTTACAAGGATAAAATACATAAAGTATGAACTATCTTCTTTTTTCTTCCTTTTTTTTAATGCAGGCATGGGATCAAAATACTTTTGGTTATAACAACTATTATAATGGTTTGTTCCGCATTTTCGTTGTTATTGTCACAAATTTTTTAATTATATTATTGCAAGTCTTAAAGTGCTTTAAATATCCTAAAGTGGTTGTAATTATTGTAAGTTTTGATTTGATTTAATTTATCGGCCGAGACTTCAAGTATTGTTGACGAAAATTACACATTGAAATGTTCCAAATTACATATATAAACGTTGTAAATTTTGATATTTTAAAATTTATGCACCAACCTTTTCACAATTTAGGCTTCACATATTGTTTATAAAAATTAAGTATCCAAACGTTCTGTCAACAATTACGACGACAAAGAGAGAAATTGCAAAGTAGCAGTCGTCCTCTTCAATATAAATCAAATTATTGTCCCTCTTTAACTCCAAATACAAAAGTTCTGGCACAAAGGCGTCAGAGTGAAATGCAAAGTCAAACAATGAATTGTACTTCCCTTCTTCCAAACATTCGCATCGAAATGGAACTTTACAGTGTGCAAATAACCGAAGTTACGAATCAGTTTTAACTTTTGCGACTTAATGATCAAGATGTGCATCATATGCCATCACCACGTAATTTAGGGGAAGACTTTGATGCTACTATGGCGTTCTCATCTATTCCAAGCACATCTCATCTGCCGTATAACATGTAATTTCTCTTCATTAATTAATCAAACACATTTTTTAACTATAATGTCTATATGATTTTATATTAACTTATCTTAAAATATTAAACATCATCATTCGCAAGTCATCAATACCAAATCAAGTTGTTAATGAAGAATGTTACGAAGCTCCTCATTTTCTTGGTAAAATGGATATTTTGTGCCCTTTTTGTTCAGCTTTACATTGGAGAGATGAAAGATTAACGAAATCATCTTTAAGAAATCCAAAATTTGGAACATGTTGTTTAGAAGGAAAGATAGTATTGCCATTGCTTATTCCTCCCCCTCCAACAATCCAAAAATTGTATGATGAAAAAAATCAAAATTCGAACTCATTTCGAAATCATATTCGAGATTATAATAATGCTAATGCATTTACAAGTCTCGGATCAACAATGGAGCCAATGGTGTTCAATGGAAGGGGACCTATACCATTCACTATTCATGGAGAATTACGCCATCGAACAGGATCGTTAATACCAGAATCAGATGAAGAAGCTATTTATGCTCAACTTTACATCTATAATCCAGATTCTGCATTAGATATTCGTGATCATCGAAATCCCCGTTGCAGAAGGGAGATTCTTCAAATTATTCAAGATGCTTTGCTTCAACATAATGAATTCACTAAAAAATATCGTCAAGCCTATGAGATTTTACAACAAGCAAATTCACTTAATCAAAACATACCTGCTTACTTGTATTACAGTTCAATTAAAGATAGGCAGCGTTATAATTTGCCATCAACAGATAAAATAGCTGTTATTTTACCAGGAGATGGGACTAAAATAAGTGGACTTAGAGATATCGTTTTACATCTAAGAGGAAATAATGAGTTAATGCAAATCAATAAATGTCATCCGGCTTATTTACCACTGTATTATGTTTTACTGGTTCCATATAGTGAGCTCAGTTGGGAACCAAATCTAACTCAATGGGACATCATCAATAATCGTCCGTCAGTTGATCGGATTACTCAAATGCAATGGTATAGTTATCGACTCTTTGAAAGACCCACAGAGTATTCAACAATTCTAAGAGCACATAAACTATTCCAAGAATTTATGGTGGATGCTTGGGCTGCAACAGAACAAAATCGATTAAGATATTGTAGGCTTAATCAAGAAAAACTACGCGCTGAACTTTACAAAGGCCTTACAGATATTGAAGAATCTGGATTGCAGCCAAATCAGGTTGGTCAACGTTTTATCTTGCCTTCTTCATTCACTGGTAGTCCTAGACATATATTTGAAATATATCAAGATTCATTGTCTATCACCCATTACAACAAACATCCTGATCTATTCATTACAATGACTGCAAATCCTAAGTGGCCAGAAATTACTGACGCTCTTTTACATAATCAAAGCGTTATTGATAGGCCCGACTTAGTTACACGTGTTTTTGAGTTAAAGAGAAAGCATCTACTGAAAAAGATAAAAAAAAATGCGGTATATTTGGTCGAACAATTGCACACGTTTTCACAATTGAATTCCAAAAACGTGGATTTCCTTATATGCATGCACTAATATTCCTTCAACATTCCGACAAGATTCGTACTGTTGATCAAGTGGATAGATTTGTTTCTACAAAATTTCCAGACCCAGATGACGATCCTTTACTTTACAATATTGTGAAAAATTGTATGATACATGGACCATGTGGTGTCATAACCTAAATGTAGTATGTATGGAGAATGGCAAATGCACAAAACGATATCCCCAAGATTTTCAAGAAACTACAACTATAGATCAAGATGGGTACCCTATTTACCGACGTCGAGATAAGGGTAAAGTGCATATTGTTAATGGCCACCCATTTGATAATCGAGATGTAGTGCCATATAATGCATACCTTTCTAGACTGTTCAACTGTCACATAAATGTTGAAGTCTGTATAGGAATTCCGTGTGCAAAATATATTCATAAATACATCTACAAAGGCCATGATCGCATAACTTATGTGTTGGGAGCATTACATGAGATTCAACAATATCTTGACGCAAGATATATTGGACCCCCAGAAGCAGCATGGCGAATATTTGGTAATCCAATGCATGAAGAAAATCCAACAGTTGTTCGATTGGCAGTTCATTTACCTAGAATGCATCGTGTTGTTTTCAATCCTTTCGAACCGATAGAACAGATTCTTTCTCGAGCTGAACTGGAAACATCAACTCTAATTGCCTTATTTAAATACTATGAACAAAACATAACCGCACGTGAATTGACTTATTAAGAATTTCCTCAACACTTTGTTTGGAATAACAAAATAGGTCAATGGCAACCAAGACAAAAAGGATATGCAATTGGTAGGATGTACTTTGCATGTCCAAATTCAGGTGAAAAATTTTATCTGCGATTGTTGTTAACTGTTGTCAAAGGACCTCAATCATTTGAGCAACTGCGTACAGTAAATGGGTCTCCCTATGAAACATTTAAATCAGCATGTATTGCATGGGAACTTTTAGAAGATGACGGAGAGTGGATACAGTATCTAGAGGAGGTTGCAATTATGAATACTGGATATCAACTTCGAAGATTGTTCAGTATTATTCTCTTACATTGTTTTCCATTACAACCTAATTCATTATGGAATCAATTCTTGATCAATATCTGTGACGATCTTGCATATAAATTACGTACAATGTTTGGAATCTCAAATCCAACTAAGACTCAAATCACAGACTATGATTTATTTCTTTTAAATGAAGTGCTTCAAGAGTCAGGAAAGAGTTTATCAGATTTTCCACTTATGCCACAAGCAATTGAAAATTGGAACAACATGACTGGCAACAGATTGATATGGGAGTATAGACAACTTCAATACGACGGCCAAAAAGCAAATGCACAATAAGATGTAGATCGTCTTAATGCCGAACAATCTTTAGCTTATATTGCAGTTACTAATTCATTTATTGAAAACAAAGGAACAATTTTCTTCTTAAATGGAGGTGCCGGCACCGGCAAGACATTTTTATACAATACAATTGCAGCTAAATTTCGTAGCCTTGGACATATTGTTATAACCATTGCCTCATCTGGAATTGCATCTTTGTTAGTAGTCGGTGGTAGAACTGCACATTCGACATTTTGTATCCCATTGGATGTATTAGAAAACTCAAATTGTGGATTTTCAAAACAATCTATGCATGCTGAATTATTTAGAGAGACAAAGCTAATTATCTGGGATGAAGTGCCAATGCAACATAGATATTGCGTCGAAGCAGTAGATCGCACTTTTCAAGACATTTGTGACAATCAAAAACCATTTTGTGGTATTACTGTTGTTCTTGGTGGAGATTTTAGGCAAATCTTACCAGTTATATCAAAGGGAGTTCGACAACAAATTGTTGTTGCATCATTAAGACGTTCTTTACTATGGAAGAATATACATGTGTTGACTTTGACTCTTAATATGAGATTGAGTAATATACAATTAGGAAATACGGAGTTTGCAAAATTCTTAATTGAGGTAATTCTTTTTCCATCTATTATTATCTTAACTAAATTGATATTAGTACTTTATAACTTTATATATATAAAATGTACAATCTAACAATTTTTTTTAGATTGGATCAAACCTAACTGAAATCATTCAACTCCCTCCTGCGATTCACAACTGTAGAGATTTACCTGAGTTACTTATTTCGATTTGTCCTAAACAGAATGAGTCTGGTACAACATCTCCTGAATTTCTAAAGGAACGCACAATTTTATCAGCACGTAATGACGATGTTAGTACAATAAATTCTGAAGCAATAAATATTTTCCCTGGAGAGAAACATGTTTATTTAGCTGCTGATAAAATCATAGAATATGGTGAAAATAATATTTCTGACACATCCATATGAATATTTAAACTCACTTGATCCTTCAGGATTACCACCATTCAAGTTGGAGTTGAAAGTTGGTTGCCCAATAATGTTGCTAAGAAATCTTGCACCAAAAGATGGGCTTTGCAATGGCATTAGATTAATTGTTATTCGTTGTGTACTTCGTATAATAGAAGCTCAGATTTTAACAGGACCAAAGGCTGAAAATTTGGTCTTCATACCCAAAATATCTCTTATGCCTTCATCTTCCGAGCTTCCAATTCAAATGACAAGACGTCAATTCCCAATTCGTTTGGCATATGCAATGACAATTAATAAATCTCAAAGACAATCTGTCAAGTTTGTTGGTGTTGATTTACGGACTCCAATATTTAGCCATGGACAACTATATATTGCATTTTCCAGATGCAATTCATCAGATAGAATACATGTCCTGTTACCGAAAAATGATTCCAACTGTACCACAAACATTGTTTATCAGGAGATTTTATTATGGAGTTATAAATCAACGTAATCACATTATAAAGGTAAATTTTTATATCCTACAGTATGTTGTTATATTCACATGATAAATGTAAAAAAAATTTCCAACTTTAACAAATTTTACTTAAACAGAATTGGGATCAACAACTTCAAGACTTCGAGTAGCAACACAAAAGATATAGAGGTGGTGAATGGTGAGGTCATAATATGGTAATAATAATTATATTGTTGTCTTTTTATATGGATTACTTTACTTTTTATACTAACTTCAATTATATCACATCAATTGCAGATTGCCGTACATGCCTCACATTGGCAAAAAATTGTGCGTATCGACACGTTCACATTCTCTAGAGTAATGAAATTAATGTACAAAGGGCAGTAACTTTATCTTCAAAATTTTCTAGCTCTAAATATGTTTTTGTGCTGTAAATAGTAAATAAACAGTTGTAAAATGATAAACATTTTAGTGTTGTAAATATAAAACTGTTTCGATTTTCAATCTACATGCTTATAAGTTTTCTCGGTTGTGAAGATGGATTTTTGATTTTTGATAAATTAAACTTCTGTGTTTACATATTAAACCAACAATTGTAAATATGAATATTTTTCTTGAATCTCACACACTTCTCAGCATAGGAGAAGTCATTATTTTCAAGACCTTGATTTCTTATTTCAATTTTTTCTTTTTTTTCTTCTTTTTTTGAACCAATAACAATATATGGTGTTCCTGACCCAGTTGCATTCCCTTTCCAACACGTATGCCACCCTTGAACCACCATCATTCCCTTTCCAACACGTATACTACATCTATATACTAAGGTAAAGGAGATGGACAACCATTTTACGAATCACACGCGCGTGAAGCGCACGTAGACATAACGCGCGTAGCGCGTTTTGACATCCAACCTGTAGAGAGGATGGACAACTATTTTACAAATCACACGCACGTAGCGCGTGTGAGGAGTAAAACGTGGTATGGCCCCTTGCTTCGGCACGGGGTTATACCTAGTAGATATATAAATAAGGCCGGTTATAGCCCCCCGTATATCACCCAATAAAGATCGCACCATCTGAGCTGTTGGTTCCTGATTTTTCAATGGTCAACATAAAGCCACGTAGCGAGTGAAAAAGTGATTTTTGAGCCGGCTCAATTTATTGGCTCGGCTAAAAGGGTGACAAAATTCATAATGGATCAGAAAGTACAAATTACTTTTGAGGATTTCGATGCCTTCCCTCCTCTCTATCTGTACATGAAAGATAAAAAAAAACCTCTTCAGAAACCCTAAAATTTTTCCCCAAAATCAATCGTGAACTAGGAGATCACAACCTTATTCATCAGAGATCACGACCTATGGACGAGCGGTGGTCGCCGGAGAACACGAATTCAAGGTATTTCTTATATCACCCAATACTTCACTTATTCTCGTTAGATTTACATCTCTGTTGCCGGATCTGTAATCGGATGGCATCTTCTTCTTCAGAAATCTGTCGCCGGAATCAGGCATTTTTTTTTCTGTGTGCCCTCCTCGCACTTTCTCTCTCTCTCGAATTCAAGCTCTCTGCAACTCCAAGAATCAAAATCAAAGTATTGAACAGTAGTACTACCAAACGAGACCTAGAGGCCGTTTGGCAACCACTTAAGAAGTTGCTTTTTGACTTATATAAGCCAAAAAGTAAAAAAGTTTGTATGGTAACATTTTTTCAAAGTGACTTCTAGAAGCAAAAAAGTTACTTCTTTTTTGAGCAAATTTTTTTTGCTTTTCTACTTCTTAGAAGTTATTTCTCCTCAAGTATCGTGTAACAACTAATAACTCATCATTTTTTAGACTTATAAGTCAATAATTTATCATACTAACTTCTCCTTATTTTTTACTTCTCAGAAGCACTTTTGTATTTTTTAGAAGCAGAAGCACTTCTGCTTCTGGTTGCCAAACGCCTAACTAGCTCGATGATGACTTCGATATTTTTTTTCTCTGTAAAGCCCTATTTATTTTATTTTTTATGTGCTGCCCTAAAATCGGTTCTTTTTCATCCCCTAACCCTAATTTTTTTTTTAAAAAAAAGTCCAAAGCTATAGAGAGAAAGAAGGAGCTAAAGAGATAGAGAGGTCTTCTGTTACTTTTAAAATTATGTTTTCTTTGCTTAAACCCTACAGAATTCACAGGTAACATTTCACTTGAAATTTTTTTACAGATTTTATTGAATGGGTTATTAATTTTGAGCTTTCTTTCTATTCTACTGTTATTTTTCCCCACTGGGTTGTTGTGATTTTTGGAATTTTTATGTTGCTTTCTAGCAATTTTGATGTTCAGGACTGAGGTTTTACAGATCCCAATCGCAGTTCCAGCAAATAGGATCCATGTGTATTTGTTAAGGGTTTCTCTTATTGTTCTTTGTTGGGGAATTATCGTTTGTTTATGTCATTTGAACCTAATTTCCTTAAAACTTTTCTTATTTTATACATTTTATAAGAATTTTGTTGATTTTGATTCATACATGTGTATTTTTTAAGGGTTTCTCGTATTATACTTTATTGCATTCAATGTGATATTGTTAATGAATCTATCTCTCTCTTGTAAGGTTTATTAAGCTTTCACCTATAACTACTGCTTGTTAAAACGAAGATCACAATGGGTGGAAGAGCTCTATGCGGTAAGGAGAAGGTATTGTCTGGAAAGCTTGGGGGAGCCCTCAAATGTGAATACATCCATGGACACCAAGGTTACCATTGAAACAACAGTGAAAGAGCTTTGCAACGTGATAAGCCCGTGCACCTTAAAGAAGTAGTTTGTGGAGTAATCTTGTACTGTAACCTGTTTAACATCTTGATGATATGATACATTGTAATTATTAACTCTGAATCAGGGTAATGTAACCTGATTAACAATGTAAAAGACTTAATGTTCGGGTTATAAAGTTTTATGAGCTTGAACTTGTTTGTGCTGAATTTCAGACTCTTTTTTCAAATTATGCAAAAACATATGACCTATTTTGCTTAGTGAAAGGTGTAAAATCTTGAGATTAAAATTTTTCATTGTGCGATCTCAAACCAATACAAAAACCGGCAAAAATCACTCTATTAAGACTAGTACAGAGGTCAGTGAGGATCGAACCAAATCAAGTAGAGAATCGTTGCGAAGAAATTAATTTCAGATTAAACTGATGAGATTAAAAGGAGTGATATTTTTATAATGATTTTGGGATTGCTGAAATAAATAAATAAATAAATAAAATTCAACTGATAATCTAGGAATAAATGGAATGGATTCTCGAGAGAATGGAATCCACCACCACAGATCCATGCAAATAATTTAGCATTCACTTACTTTCTATCTATGTATCCACTAGGATTTCTTCCTTATTCTAATGTAAATAAGAACATGCATTCTTTGTATTACTTAGAAGGCAATCACAAAGAATCATTTCCTTATTTTTAATCAATTAAAAACTAAAGAAAAGGAATATAAACTTCATTGACAAAGATTTATGATTCCCAAAACGCTCTATAGGAGACGTTGATCATTGAGATCTTCATAGAAGTCTCTCTGTAGGAAAACATAAAAATAAGAAAAATGAATACTAACTAAAAGCATTTCAGCCATGGTGGCTTCATCCCTTTTTTGAAATTAAATTAAGCAGACATAATAAGTAAGAAAGAAAAATATAAATAAAATTGCATTACTAAAATAAATGTATTACAACTAAAACTAAAAATTAGACTCTCTATTTCTCTCTCACTGTACTACAACTCTCAGTACTCTAGAATCAATACAACTGATGGAAATGCCCTTTATTTATAGTTTTTTTGGAGGCTGCACCAACAGTTGAGATGATTCTGGAGGATCCAACGGTCTTCAAAAATTATCAGCAGCTAAACGGCCCATATTGATTAGGGTTTTGAAATAAACGATTAAGATAACAGATAGAGGATAAAAGGCTAATTCAAATTTTGAATTTGAATTATAGATCGATGTGAAGATAAGATAAGGCAAATTTGAATTTGAATATGAATATGAATTTAAATCTTGGATTTGCCTGAAAAAAATGATCCAGGGCTGCTCAGATTCTGATCCAGTGCTTCTCAGACTCTTAGAAAAACTTTAAAAATATTTAAAATTCTGCAGCTTCTAAGGCTCGAACCCAGGACCTATTACGTGAACAACTAACACTCACACCATAAAAGGCCTGACCATCTAGTCTCTCTAACATCTGGTTAATAAAAGGAAGAGGAAAATGGTATTTTTGGGTCACACTATTTAGCTTCCTATAGTCTATGCAGGCTCTCCATCCAGTTTGGACTCTAGTGGGAACTAATTCATTGTTTTCATCAGGGACCACTGTAATTCCTTACTTCTTGGGTTACTTGGACAGATCTCACCCATTGGTTATCTGAGATTGGGTAAATAATGTTATCATCAAAAAGTTTGATAACTTTGGCTCTCACTACTTCCTTCATGTTAGGGTTAAGCCGTCTCTGAGGTTGCCGATAGGTTTTAGAGTCATCCTCCAACTGGATCTGGTGTTGGACCACTAATGGACTAATGCCTTTGTTATCATCTATTGTCCAACCTATGGCTTTTTTATTTTCTCTAAGGACCTCAAGTAGTTTGGATTATTGGGCTTGGGTAAGGTCAGAAGCGATCACTACAAGTAAAGTTTCAGATTCACCAAGGTAAGAGTACTTTAGAGTGTCCGATAATGGTTTTAGCTACACCTTAGGTGGCTTTTTCTCAGTCACAGTAGTGGAGGCTTCTAATGGTGGCAATGGTTCAAACTGAGCCTTATACTTGGGTGTATCTTTGAACAAAGTCTAACATAGAGTTGACCTCTCTAAAATAACTTTCTTCATTAAAATCAGCCCCAAAATATGTCAAACATTATTGCAATAGGTCCTCGGGATAGGAATGCTTAAAGGTTTGACTGGATAAGGACTCAATAAGACAAACTTCCTCAACTAACTCTAGGTCACCTAGTTGTTTCATTAAACTAAACACATTCACTTCCACTTTCATATTCCCAAAGGTCAAGGTCATGTTTCCATTCCTACAATTGATCAAAGCATTTGCGGTAGCTAAAAATGGACGACCTAAGATGATAGGAATCTGTTTACCTTGGGCAGGCAATGTATCTAGCACAATAAAATCTACAGGATAAAAGAAATCAGTTACTTTGACAATCACATCCTCAATAATTCCCCTAGGGATCTTTACTGATCTATCTGCCAATTGAATTCTCACATTAGTTTTCTTAAGATTATTTAATCCTAACTGCTGATAGACTGTATAAGGTCTGCGAAATTTTCTCCTATCCTACAAGTGATAGTGGGACTACCGGGGTCTTTATGTTTGACCACAGCTTGATTTTGTAGAAATGAGGAACAATGTTGGGCTATAAAGGCTTCTTTGGGAATGTTCGTTTTCCTTTTGACTAAGTCTTTTACAAATTTGGCATATGATGGAATCTGTTTAATAGCTGTAAGAAACGGGATATTAATTTGGAGGTTTTGAAATACTTCCAAAATATTATTATATTGAGATCCCTTCTTATTGTTGACTAGTCTAGAGGGAAATGGTGCAGGTGGAACCTGGACTACTGGAGCAGACGTAGATGGCTCAGTGGTAGGACTCTCATTAACAACCTTAGCAGGGGAAGTCTTTAGGCTAGAACTATCACTCTCAGTGGGTAATTCAACCTTGTTGTCTACCTGCTTACCTGATCTAAGGGTAGTAATATAATTCACATGATCACTAGATTGGTCAGGTATAGAGGTAGTTCATATCTGATTTACGGCTTTACCCCTAGGATTAGTTCCTAGTTGACTAGGCAAAGTACCTCTCTGTCTCTCAGTCATGACTGCAGTAAGTTAACTTAACTGATTCTGGGCATGTAACTGGCTCTTAGTTAGGATATCTAGATTTGCCTCAAGTGTTTGGATCCTCTGATTGGATTGCTTATTGGACTGTTCTAAGTTCCGGGCCAACATTTGGATTGTATCCGCTAAATTAGGACCAGAAGTGTGTTGTGGAACTGGAGCGACATAAGTACTTATAGGATCAAGTACTAACTCTCTGTTTAAATTCTGCTGAGAAGGAATGAATTGACTTTGTTGGACCATTTGACCCTGATGTTGTGGGTGTCTATTTTGGTAATCTTAAAAACCTTGGGGACCACCTAAATTCTGCTGGGGCATATCTTGCCGAGATAAAAATTAGGGTGATACCTAGTATCTGGATGGTATGTTTGGCTAAATGAATTTGTGATCGGTTTTCTATAGGTAGAAAAAGCACACACATCTGAGGTCTTTTGAACACTAAAGTTTGGACACACATGGGTGGAGTGATCCGTACTAGAACAACTATGGCATGGTTCAGTAACACTCATGAGAGGGCTCTGATTGTTCCTAGTGGTCTGAAGTGTAAATGCATCAAACTTTTGGCTCAATAAATTCATTACATTTGTCAGATTCTACATGACAGATTTCAATTCAGAATCCGGCTTGATCTCATACATCCCAGGCTTTCTAGGTTCCTTCACATTCCTAGAAAATTCATCAGAATAACTATTCCAATTCTGTGCATTTTTAGCTCGTTCCTCCAAAAAGGTGTAGGATTGGTCAGGAGTTTGGTCTTTGAACTTACCCTTATGCATAGATTCTATCATGGTACAGTTCATAGGTGTGAGACCCTTATAGAAGAAATGGACCAATTGTGCCTTATCATATCCATAGTGTGGACATTTAATCAATAAATCATGAAACCTCTCCCAAGTTTGATAAAATTCCTCATCTACCTTCCCCCTAAAATTACTAATGGCATCCCTCATTGACTCAGTTTTTTGCATGGGGTAAAACTTATTCATAAATTTACGTGCAAGTGCATCCCATGAATTAATAGAGTTAGGAGGGAAAAAATTCAGCCACGCGACCACCTTATTTTCTAAAGACAGGGAAAAAAGACGCAATTTAGCATCCCCTTCATTCAAATTGGAGGCACGGAAAGTGTTGCAAATAGTTAGGAATTTTCCTAAATGACTATACAGTTGTTCACTTTCCATACTATGAAATTTTGGTAACATATGAATGGTAGAAGGATTAATTTTAAATTGAGGTGCAGCATTGGGAGGAAGAACACTACATGTGGTAGGATTAGCCGAAGCCGGTACAAAGTACTGATTTAAAGTGGTTGTTTTGGGATTCCAGCATTATTAGCCATTGGCGTTTCTGGAACTCCTCCATTATTAGCCATGGTTGGAATTGGTGTCGATAAAGAAGTAAAAGACCGTTTGATTTTACGAATTTGACGAAAAGTTCATTCAACCTCTAGATCTAACAGCTCTAATTTGTTTCTCTGAGATCGACGACCATACATACAAAAAGAAGACTGGACTTAGACTCGAAGGCTCGATCTAACTAATTCACATAAAAAATTGGGCTAAAAATAAAAATAAAAATAAAATCCTAAAAATCTAAAAGGTCTAGACTTGGGTTACCTCAAAACAAACCACACAAATGAATTGGTCTTATCTTGAATCAATTTGGGATGTAACTTTTAAAATAATCCTAATTCAAGATTAAGGTAGACCAGCTCCTATACTCTTGTCTAGAGACAGACAAGGGGCATACCAGTTAAGGCCGCCAAATCGGGAAGAAGTAATCACGTCAGATAACGTAGTAGGAGAAGCACACCTGCTTGCTTAATCCCGAATGATCCCCCATATCTAAGAGATTGTCCGATTATCCCAATTTGAAAGAACTCACTGGAGTATCCCAATGTGGATATCTTTTCAAGAGCCAACTGAGCTCCGAAAAATCCTAAGGCCAATGTCTAATATTTTTTAAATTAATTTTTGCTTTGGATAATAATGCACAGGTGGTGATTTGTGGGCCAAGGAAACTGGTCATCACTTCCGACCTTATCTTGTTGTGGGTTCTGCCCTTAAATTATTTTAATGCAATAAATGCAAACAAAAAGAAAAATAAAAATGCACAATCACCACACAATAAATTAACCCACTTACACAAGCTTCGTGGGTGAAAATGACAACTTACTACCCACACAAGGTGGGGGATGAACGGTTGTAGTTGAATCGGGCCACTAGATTGATTATCTAGTGTACGAACCCGATGGGCCGAAACAAGTCAGTAAGTCACCTATTTACCCCTTGTTGTCCTTCTCTATTAAACTAAGTGAATGCACAAAAAATAATAAAAACTATAAAATAAGTTCTAAAATATATGTTTCTAAAGAACCTAAGCTACTGTTGAATGCTCCTAAAAAAAATTTCTAAGTTATCCTAGACTATGGAGAAGGCCCTAAACTATTAAAAAAAAAAAAAAAAAAAAACTAACCTGGTCCGTTGCTCCCCCCTTTTTTCTTTTTGCTTCGTCCCGACACAAATTGTAATCTTTGAAGGACCCTTAAACGTTCATCAATAATATCTCATCGAATCCAATATGCTTAGAGTCAAACAAATTTAGAAAATAACAAAGAGCAGATTACAGATAGCATCCAAAACGAACTAAGTTAGTAACAAAAACTAAACTAGGCTACTGTTTTTTTTTAATGTTAATAATGAGGTTGTTGAATATAGAGTGTTGTAATACACACAAGATAAAACCAAAACCAAATCCTAATTATGGAAGTACGAGCAGAATTATATGGTAACTTGAAACAAATAAATTATTCAGAGAAGACCCTAAAATGGTTATTAAGGAAGCCGATTATTAAAATTGACCAATCCACTCAAAATTCTCAAGATTTTTGTAATAGAATAAATTAAGGAAAACTGCCGATTAAACCAATCAAAGCTATTCAACGGAGATACCATAAAATCTGATCAAACACAAAGAACAGAAGACAGAATAGACAGCAATTTAATTTGACTACTAGCAAAATTCTAGAGTGTGGCAACAAAATAATGATGAATTTATCTGAGGCCGATTGAAGCAAGAGCAGATTTTTTTTTAATGAATGAAAACCTTAAAAGGAAAGACTAAAAAGAAAAAAAAATTAAAAATAGCAACCTCTACTAGGTTACGATTTTTTAAAAAGTGCAAGTTTTGAAAGAACTTAAAAAAAACTAACAAATGCAACAACCCACTATTGAAACCCTAAGAATGAAAAAAAAATAGCAACCTACTAACCAGTATACTGATGCTTCCTTTGATTGTAGTTGGTTCTTAAGGCTTCCGCCCTAACCATTTTTTTTTGTTAAAGAGTTGCTAGCTCCTGTTAATGTTTGATATCCAACAAAAATCCTGCAATTGACCGAGTAAGGAAACAGCAATGAGTGGGGAACCAAAAAAAATAAAAACAAAAAATGAATGGGTGAGTAAGAAGAGATGGGTGGGTTCCCAAAAGTTTAAATCTGAAATAAGAACTTAGCCGGATCTTTAAACTTGAATCGCCAATGGCGCCATTTGAAAGGTGTAAAATCTTGAGATTAAAATTTGTCGTTGTGCGATCTCACACCAATACAAAAACCTGTAAAAATCACTCTATTAAGACTAGTACAATGGTAAGTTAGGATCAAACTAAATCAAGTAGAGAACCGTTGAGAAGAAATTAATTTCAGATTAAACTGATTAGATTAAAAGGAGTGATATTTTTAGAATGATTTTGGGATTGCTGAAATAAATAAATAAATAAAATTTAACTGATAATCTAGGAATAAATGGGATGGATTCTCAAGAGAATGGAATCCCCCACAGATCTGTGCAAATAATTTAGCATTCACTTACTTTTTATCTATGTATCCACAAGGATTTCTTCCTTATTCTAATGTAAATAAGAACAGGCATTCTTTGTAGTACCAAGAAGGTAATCACAAAGAATCATTTCCTTATTTTTAATTAATTAAAAACTGAAAAAATTGTATATAAACTTTATTGACAAAGATTTATAATTTCCCCAATGCTCCAGAGGAGACATTGATCATTGAGATCTTTATAGGAGTCTCTCTGTAGGAAAACATAAAAATAAGAAAAATTAATACTAACTAAAAGCATTTCAACCATGGTGGCTTCATCCTTCTCTTGAAATTAAATTAAGCAGACATAATAAATAAGAAACAAAAATATAAATAAAATTGCATTACTAAAATAAATGTATTACAACTAAAACTAAAAATTAGACTCTCTATTTCTCTCTCACTGTACTATAACTCTCAATACTCTGGAATCAATACAACTGATGGAAATGCCCTTTATTTATAGTTTTTCTGGAGGCTGCACCAACGGTTGAGATGATTCTGGAGGATCCAATGGTCTTCAAAAATTATCAGCAGCTGAACGGCCTAGATTGATTAAGGTTTTGAAATAGATGGTTAAGATAATAGATAGAGGATAAAAGGTAAATTCAAATTTTGAATTTGAATTATAGATCTGTGTGTAGATAGGGTAAGGCAAATTTGAATTTGAATTTGAATATGAATTTAAATCTTGGATTTGTCCAAAGATAATGATCCAGTGCTGCTCAGATTCTGATCCAATGCTTCTCAGACTCTTAGAAAAACTTTAAAAATATTTAAAATTCTGCAGCTTCTAAGGCTCATACCCAGAACCTATTACGTGAACAACTAACACTTAAGTCATCTTTGCTAACCGCCTCTTATGTTGTAAAGTGACCCAATTTTATTTTATTTCTCTTCTTTGTGCTGATTCACATGCTTTTTTATTCATTTTGTGGACTTCCAAACTTAATCCTTATAAAAATACAAAATGATCACAATTAGTGTTATAAAACTAGACAAAATAGTGTAGTACTAGTATACAAACATATATATTAAGTAAGAAAAAGATCAACTCTTGTTAACTCCTCATCAACTTAAATTTCACTTGTAATGAAATGGTTACAATGGGGGTATTTATAGGTGGAGTTAATGGGGTTTGGTGGCAGCCACCCCACAATACACATGGGTTGCCACCCCTCACATGGGCTGCCACACATGGATTTCCATACAAGTGGACAGCCACATCATCATGTAACACTCTCCCTCGGATGTCCACTATTCTAAGATAGTTGCCTCATTAAAAACCTTGCTAGGAAAAATCCTGAGGGATGAAAACTTAAGCGAAAGAAAAGAGCACAACATAAAGAGACTTAGAACAATGTTGGACTTGCATAAGCTGCCTCATTAAAAACTTTGACAAGGAAAACCCAGAGGGACAAAACCTTGACAAAAGAAAAAGAGTACAGCGCGATAATATCCAACTGGTACTTGTATAATGCTCCGCCTGATAAAGTAATCCTTCAATATCAGTCTGTTTGATGATACATATTTCTCATACCAATTCCATAAACTAGCTTTCGGAATGTAGTTGTTGGTAGAGACTTTGTGAATAAATCAGCATAATTCTCATATGATTGTATCTGTTGGATATTAATTTTATGACTCTTCTGGAGGTAGTGTGAATAAAATAACTTTGGTGAAATGTGCTTGGTTCTATCACCTTTGATGTAACCTTCTTTAACTTGTGAAATGCAAGCGGCCTTGTCTTCAAAGATAATTGTTGGTACATTAGTGACAGAGGCTAGATTGCAAGAACTTCTAATGTGTCCAATTAGTGATCTCAACCATACACATTCTCTTGTAGCTTTATGCAGAGCAATAATTTCTGAATGGTTAGAAGAAGTAGCTGGAAAAATTTGCTTATTGGATCGCCAAGAAAATGATGTATTACCACTTGTGAAAATATATCCAGATTGAGAAATAGCTTTGTGGGGTTCAGAAAGGTATCCAGCATCTGCGTAGCCTTTTATTTGTGGGTCATTGGATGAATTCTTAAAGTAAAACAATCCTAAGTCTGTTGTTCCAAGGAGATAACGGAGAATTTTTTTTACACCTGTCCAATGTCTTCTTGTCGGTGCTGAACTAATCCTGGCTAGTAAATTTACTGAGAAAGCAATATCAGGTCTAGTACATTGGGCAAGATACATCAGTGCACCAATTGCACTAAGATATGGTACTTCTGGACCAAGCAACGCTTCATTATCCTCTCTTGGACGAAATGGATCCTTTTCGACATCTAAGGATCTTATAACCATAGGGGTACTAAGTGGATGTGCTTTATCCATATTAAAACGTTTTAGAACCTTTTCAGTATACAATGTTTGATGGAGAAGAATTCCGTGTGATTTGTGTTCCATTTGTAAGCCGAGGCAAAATTTTATTTTTCTGAGATCTTTAATCTCGAATTCTTCCTTTAAATATTTTGCAGCTTTCTTGAGCTCTTCATGAGTCCCAATTAGATTGATATCATCAAGTATACGGCAATGATAGCAAATTCGTATTTTATTTTCTTAATGAATAGACATAGGCATATAGGATTGTTGACATATCCTTTCTTAATTAAGTATTCACTAAGACGATTATACCACATTCGTCCGGATTGCTTTAATCCATACAAGGCTCATTTTAGCTTAAGTGAATACATATGGCGTGGTTTTGCTTCAGGCAATTTAAATCCTTCAGGGACTTTCATATAAATATCTGTATCTAATTTTCCGTATAGATATGCAGTAACCACATCCATTAGATGCATGTCGAGTCCTTCTGAGACTGCTAGACTAATTAGATATCTAAATGTAATTGCATCCATAACGGGAGAATATGTTTCTTCATAATCAATCACAGGTCTCTGCGAGAAACCTTATGCCATAAGCCGTGCTTTATAGCGAATGACTTCATTTTTCTCATTTCGCTTTCTAGCAAATACCCATTTGAAACCTACAGGGTTTACATTTTCAGGTGTTGGAACTATAAGTCCAAATACTGCACGTTTTGCGAGAGAATCCAATTCTGTTTGGATTGCTTCTTTCCATTTTGGCCAATCTTTTCTATGTTTACATTCATCGACAGAATATGTAACAATTTGAGTAGCTACTGAAAATGATAATATGTCGTCGATAATTTTTTCATTGCAATCCCACACTTCTCTATTGCATGCATAATTTATTGAGATTTTCTAATTTATAGGTACATGTTCCCTTTCAGGGGGTTGTTTCTCTTCAGGAGTTTGTATCTCTTTAGGAGTTTGTATTTCTCTAGAGAGTGTGGACCTTTTAATAGCCTCTTCTGGAGTGCTATCTCGCATAAATTGTGATTGGCATTTCCGCTTCCGGGGAATAGAATCTTTTGAACCAAATGGTCATCCACGCTTCAGGCGTGCTCTGGACGACTCATTTGCTGCAATATTCATAGTTTGTCCTAAAGGGACAATACGTCCTATTGGGACCTCAATTCGAGCTGGAGCATTTGCAGCAGGTACATATGACTTAGTTACTTTTGCTGCATCATTGAATGCATCAGGCATTTCATTAGCTATCTTCTGGAGCTGAACAATCCTCTGCACTTTAATTTAAGATTGATTGGTGTGAGGATCGAGATGAGATAAAGTTGGTGTATTCTAACAAAGTTCACGTCGTTCTTCAGGCGGTTGATTTCCTCCCCCTAACGGCGGGAAAATTGTCTCATCAAAGTGACAATCCGCAAAACGTGCGGTAAAAACATCACCTGTTAGAGGCTCAAGATATCTAATAATAGAAGGTGAATCAAATCCAACATAAATACCTAATCGACGCTGAGGGCCAAATTTTGAGCGTTGAGGAGGTGCAATAGGAACTTGTACAGCACAACCAAAAATACGAAGATGAGAAATATTAGGTTGATGCCCTAAAACAAGTTGTAATGGAGAGTATTGATGATATGCAGTCGGACGAAGACGAACTAATGCAGCAGCATGTAAAATGGCATGTCCCCATGCTAAAATAGGTAACTTAGTTCTCATAAGCATAGGTCGAGCAATTAGTTGTAGACGCTTAATAAATGATTCTGCTAGACCATTTTGAGTGTGAACCTGAGCAACTGGATGCTCAATGTCAATACCTACTGATAAGCAATAAGCATCAAAATTTTGAGAAGTAAACTCACCTGCCCCATCAAGTCGGATAGACTTGATTGGAAATTCAGGAAAATGTGCACGTAATCTAATGATTTGGGCAAGAAGTCGTGCAAATGCAACGTTGCGAGTGGATAAGAGGCATACATGCGACCATCTCGCAAATGCATCTATCAAAACCATAAAGTATTGAAATGGTCCACATCTTGGATGGATAGGACCACAAATATCTCCTTGAATCCGTTGTAGGAAAGTTGGGGATTCAACCATGACCTTAGTCTGTGATGGTTTGAGGATTAACTTACCTAAAGAACAAGCATTATAGGTAAAATCTTTGGACAATAGAATCTTCTGGTTCTGTAATAGATGTCCTTGTGAGTTCTTAATTATTCTACCCATCATGGTAGAACCTGGGTGTCCAAGTCGATCATGCCAGAGAATAAATGCTTTTAGATCATTGAACTTCTGGTTCATGATAGCATAAGATTCAACCATTCAAATTATTGTATGATATAACCCAGAAGGAAAAGCTGGTAGCTTTTCTAGTATGTGTTTCTGGCACGAGACTGTTGAAGTAATGCATAAGTACTCCATATGATGTTCATTTACTGTCTCAAGGTGGTATCCATTACAACGGATATCTTTAAAACTCAAGAGATTTCTCTTAGATTTAGATGAATATAATGCATCATTAATATGAAGTTTTGTACCACCTGGTAATATGATGCTGGCTCTACTGGAGCCTTCAATCAAACTGGTTGTACCAATTATGGTAGTCACATTAGCCTCGAATAATCTCAAGGTTGTGAAATACTTATTGTCACGAAGAATTGTGTGTGTTGTTGCACTGTCTACTAGACATATATCCTCACCATCTATCATGTGATTGGGTGTGCCTTTACTTCTGGATTCCATATCCTTTCATGTACAAATAAAATAAATAATAAGAATAAAGTAAAGATGACACACACAATACATATGGATATATATATATATATATCATAAAAGGAAAATACAAACATTCATAAGCAAATACATATCATAAAAGGAAAGTACAAACATTCATAAGCAAATCAAAACAAAATACAACAAACTTTATTTGGTGAAAAACATGTTAATTACCCAAAAACTGAACCAAGTCACCACCTTCAAAATCATAAAAAGGATCAGGTAATTCTAAGTGGGTATTGTCCAAAGGATCACTATTATAGCTGAAATTCATTTCAACCTTAGCTTCAGACTTTTTGATAGAAGACTGGTAAAGATCTGCAAGATGCTTTGCAGTGCGACAAATACAAGACCAGTGCCCATGTATACCACAACGATAGCAGAATTCTTCATAGTTTTTACGAAGTTTATTCTGCAAACCTTTCCCTTTTTCCTGCTTCGTTTCTTTATCATTCAACTTCTGGTGATTCGATCTAGTTTCGTTCCACTTCTGATGGTTCGATTTATTTTTATCCGTAATTTCCCACTTCCGGTAGTACGGTGCATGTCTGGAATTATTGTGACCGCCTCGTTTACCATATCTACGAAAAAGACGTTGCATGTGCTTCAGGCAGTGATGCAGAACCTGTTGGACGGGCTGCATGATTTCTTAATAACAATTCATTATTTTGTTCAACTACGAGAAGACAAGATATTAATTCAGAATATTTCTTGAATCGACGCTCTCGATACTGCTGCTGCAGGAGCACATTCGAGGCATGAAAAGTTGTAAAAGTCTTCTCTAGCAATTGTTCTTCAGTGACAGTCACACCACACAATTTCAGTTGTGAGGTGATTTTAAACAAAGCAGAGTTATATTCTGTCACAGATTTAAAATCTTGCAAGCGCAGGTTTAACCAGCTATGTTGAGCATTTGGGAGTATGACCAACTTCAGGTGATCATATCTATCATTCAAATTATTCCAAAGGGTCAATGGATCTTTAACAGTTAAATATTTAGATTTTAAACTTTCACAAAGATGATGACGGAGAAATATCAAAGTTGTTGCACGACTCTGCAGGGTTGCATGATTACCTTCTTTTATAGTATCTCCGAGGTTTTTAGCTTAAAGGCTAAGTTCAGCATTAAGTACCCATGAAACGTAATTATTTCCAGAAAGATCTAGAGCCTCAAATTCAAGTTTAGTTAAATTAGACATAATTACAATATCAAAATAACAACTATACCTTTGATGATTGTATCTTCAAAAACCCACTCTTGTCGCTGAAAACTTGGTTAGAACAGTCGTGCTGATAACGTGTTATAAAACTACACAATTTAAGGAGACAAAATGGTGTAGTACTAGTATACAAACATATATATTAAGTAAGAGAAAGATCAACTCTTGTTAACTCCTCATCAACTTAAATTTCACTTGTAATGAAATGGTTACAATGGGGGGTATTTATAGGTGGAGTTAATAGGGTTTGGTGGCACCCACCCCACAATACACATGGGCTGCAACCCCTCACATGGGCTGCCACACATGGGCTGCCATACAAGTGTACAGCCACATCATCATGTAACAATTAGCTCTTTTTTAACAATTCTAAGGCTTAGTAAAATATTATTTGAGGGTACTGCAGTTTTGAGTGCTTATCACTTCGTAGCTCTTCTTTTGTTTCAGGTTGGGTTCTAGCTGTTATGCTGGACGAACAATTATGGTCTCTTTGATTGTAGAAAGGAACCTTTCAATTTTCGGCTATTCTGTGGTGTTTTATACGAAATCTAGAAAATAATAGTGGTAAGCTATGAGATGGTGGGGATATAATTTGAATATAGATAAAAAGTCAGTTTCTCTTTATGCATAACGGGAAACCATAGCATCAGAACTCAACAAAAAGAACTTTATACTCATAGACAAATCAGCTAACAGAGTTGGCCACTGTATCTTAAATTGTACCCTGAAACTCGAACTAATTGATATAACTATGAAAATTTTAACCCAGCAAAAATTCTTACATCACTGTTAACTGGAATCAATTCTCATCTCATATTAAATAAAGGAATCAGTAACTGAGCTAAAAATTCAACTCCCATAAGTTTTTTTTAGGGGAATCCACATCAGTTTAACATAACACAAGTTTCAATCTTGGATTTAACAAAATAATACATATCATCCAATACATGGTTTCTTGGATTTTTCAGGAGTGGGTGGGATTGAGCATGTATCCTGGGATTGAGCTGGCATCCTCTTTTAACTCTTCAACACTTCTAACATTTGTAATTGTATTCCACCTTTTTTGGGAGCCTACAAAAAAAAATAAAAACCATATTTACACAATTAAAATCAGTATTTCACATAAAGTTGGATTATGAGAAATGAAATACCATATTTATAGAATGAGAAAAGTGCAGGTTGTATCCCTCAACTACTATTCAAAGAATAGCCTTACTCAACTAAAGCAACTCTGTCATCTCAAAGGCAGAATCTAGTTAATCACTGAATACTCAAAAGCTATGTAGCATTTGCCCCTTTGCAAGTATGAAAAACATAATAGTTAGAAACAATGAATCAGAGAAAAAAAAATCTAGTCAATCACTGAATCAAAGAAAATAAATCCAGTTAATCACTGAATCAGAGAGACAAAAAAAAAAAACAACCCGCAGTAAAAAAAATAATAATAATAAATAAAAACGCCTGATTCCGGCGAACTGATTTCCTGTGAGATGTCTGAAGAAGAAGAAGAAGAGGGATACTGCTAGTCCAGAATTCCGGTCATAGTGAGGAAAGATTTTTTAAAAAATCCAGAAATTAGGGCTACTACACATAAAAAAAACCCACATCGATCGAGTTTGAAGGAGAAGAAGAACACGAAATCACCCAACTTTAGGGTTACAGATTTTCGGCGAGAGAGAGGAAAGATTAAGAAAAAAAATAGAAATTAGGGCTACTACACAGAAAAAAAAAATCGCACCATGAATAGAGCTTGAAGGAGAAGAAAAAGAACAAGAATCACCCGATTTTAGGGTTAAAGATTTTCGGTAAGAGAGAGGAAAGATTAAAAAATACAAATTTAGGACTACGCAGAAAAACTAAAAACGCTATGGAATCTGATTTCATGGCTTAATCTCCACTACAGTTCAGGCGAAGAAGAAGAACAAGAAGCTGCCACTATAGTTCAGGCAAAAGAGATCCGATGTAGATCTAACCAAAATAAAGTGTGAAGAAGAAGAAGAAGAAGAAGAAGAAGAAGAAGAAGAAGAAGAAGAAAATACCCCGAAGCAGATCCGACGATCTCCGGTGACAACCGATCGTGCTTGTCCAGGTTATGTTCTAGATCTTCTAGTTCACAGTTGGGGTTTGGGGTTTCTTTCTGAATGAAGTTTGAAGGTTGTAGGGATGGGGGCTTCGAAGAGTCAAAATCACCATGTACGGATCTGATTTTGTCTCCTTTTTAGCCAAGCCAATAAATTGAACCGGCTCAAACGTCACTTTTCACTTGCCACGTGACTTCATGTTAACCATTGAAAAATCAGGAACCAACAGCTCAGATGGTGCGATCTTTATTGGGTGATACAAGGGGGATATATATAACCGACCACTATATAAATAGGGTCAGGTTATATAACACCCTTAGCATTAAATGGCTTACTTTTATTTCAAAAAACAAAAATGCATTGGAAATCCTCCAACAATTCTTAACTGTTTTACCTTCCAAAAATACCCCTTACAAGTGTTATTCTTAATTTCTTTCTTAGCTCCGATTTCAAAAAAAAAAAAAAAGGTTCTCATATATTTTTTGGGTCCCACTACACACTTCACATTAGTAACGATTTTTTTAATCTTCTTAAGCAGCTACGATGACATCGTTATATTGCTATCATCATAGCCTTTTTTTTTGTTAGAATGGCCTATGGGGCCCATGAAGATAAATTAAGGACTAATTTTTTATAGCAATGATTTATATAATGAAGAGAACAACCTCACAAAAAATCAACTCATTTTCTAATTGACAATCTTGTCATCCAATTTTTTAAAATTAACAGTGATTGTATCATTATTTTTTATCGTTAAAATTGCATCAAAGGATGATGGATTTACAAATTTTAGAATTAGATGATTTTTTATAAGAATGATCTACATAGTGAATAGAACATCCTCACCAAAAATAGTATTTCCTAAATACCCCTGCCTTAACAAAAGTGAGACTGGGAGACTTCGAACGCATCATTACACGAGACTTTCCCAAGGATTTTTCTCATTTATGTTGTTATTTTTTTTTATGGTGGTGCTATTGGGACCAAGGTATGTATAGGGCCGGTTTGATTGTATCCAAAGGTTGAAATTTAGTGATAGTGTTTACCTTGCTATGTAGATCATCTTCATAAATATCTGTCAATTTTAAAATTTATAACCCTATCAAAAATTGGTTGGAATTTGATTTACAATCAACGGTAAAAAAAATCAATGGTGATAACTTCCAATTAATTTTTAATAGAGTTAGAAGTTTTAGAATTAACTAATTGTTTGTGAGGATGATTTATATAGTGAGGTGAACACCATTACTAAATTTTAGCTCTTGGATACAATCTAAGTGGACCCTATATCAATTCGATTTGGGTTTTGTCCCAAACTGAATAGGTCTTAGTATCATTTTCCTTTTTTATATCATCAATCACAAAAAAAATTCTAAAATATAAATGTTTAAAAAAAAGAATGATCTCTCACTAATTTTTTTTTTATGATCCACCCGCCACATTCTTACATTTCGCTTACGACCAATTGTATGACCTACAAAGATATGATCCTACGATCTAAGGGATGATATTTTTCTAATTATTAATGACAATAATAGATCATCCTCACAAAAAATCACATGGAGCATGAGTGATTATGATCATGATCCGATGATGATTGTTAATAATGTCCATGAACTGCATGAATTTTTTTATTTTTTTATTTTAGTTTTTGCTGAAAGGTAAATTTATAGTAAGAGCAAAAGAAAGAATACTCTGATGTAAAAAAATAAAAATAAAAAAATAAACAAACAAACAAAAACAAAAACAAAACAAAAGAAATAATACATCAGAGGTGAGAGCCCTAAAAACAATACAAATAAAAGAAAACGAGCATCATCTCCTCTTCACCACACAAGCCCCGTATCCCAACTAAGTTGGCACCCGAGGCTCCGACAATCATTTAAGGGAATATGAGGGATTACAAAATCTTAGACAGAAAGTTAGGGATGATTGTTAATAATAACTATGATCTTGATTGGTAAGATTATAGTAATCACGATAACCATGACGATGGTGATGGATGGTAGTAATGATGATGATCATGAATTAGTGATAGATGATTATAATGGATGGATAGTGGCGATAGTGATTATGATAACGATGAATATAAATAATAGAAAATTACCAAAATCCCACTTTTAAAACTGCCAAATACCAAAAACTTTATAAGCATTTCAATAAATTCAAAACACATTTTTAATTATTTCCTATATCATTACACCAATTTAATTTCAAAATAGCCAAAAATTCTATTTTAGTGCATTTTTAGTTCCAGTTATATCATTATTTTGTCTTTTTTATGTTATCATTAAGGTACATAGGTAGAAAAAAGAGAGTTTTTTTCAATTTTTGTTTTTAAACTTTAAATTATTATATCTCTTAAACTAAAAATTAGATTTTGACAAAATTTACATATTTGAAAGCATTCGTCAAGATCTTTAAGATGAGATCATTTAACAATACTTTTTTTGAAAACAAATTATTACGATTTATTTGAAAAAATATTTTTTCACATTATTTTTAATAACATATTTCAATAAAATTTATAAATTTGGAAGAAGAAGTCAAGATCTCCAGTTCTTGTTTCTATTTTTTAAGAGTAAAAATTTGAATTTTAATACATATTAGTTAACAATGTAGTCTACTATTTTCAAAATGCAAGAATATTTTTGCATGTTTTTTTGGTAAACGTAGTAGTATTTTTATTTGTGCAAAAATATTTGTGCATACAGTTTTTAATAATAGGTATTGACGAAATTTATATATTTAAAAATTATTTGTCGAAATATTCACTTCTTCTTTTGCTATTACCTAATTTTGAAGCATGAAAATTTAAATTTTGATCCAATTTAGTTAAACAACTAGTTACCTTTCTAGTTTTATGCTATGCAAAAAAAAAATAGAAAAAAGTATTCTTGACTAGTCTCATTTTGAAGATCACAACAAATGCTTTCCAAAAATTTAAGTTTTTTAAAAAATTGATTTAAATGTATGGCATTTTTTGTGTGAAAAATAAAATTAAAAAAGAAGTAATTGGTACTAATGTGCACTGAAACTTACGTATTACTTTGAGTTGATTTAAAGGTACTATTATTATGATTCTTGTCGGTTCCGATTCTTATCGGATCTAATTCTCAAATAGGTGGAACCAGAATTGAAGTAACAGGTTTCGTTATTTGTCGATTCATTTCAGTTCCTAGTTTTTATTATTAAATTTTTATATGTACCAAATGCTACAAAATTATAGAAAATCAATGAAAAAATTTAATATCAATGAGTCAATTCCTGGTTCCGATTCTTACCAATTACCTAATTAATAGCAATTCTGGTATTGTTATTACTACTTCTTAAAAATGTGGAACCAAAGCTAGAAAAATCAGTTTTGATTCGGTTCGGTTAATTGACATTCCTAATGATATAATGATGTATGGTGGTGATGATGATAACTGTAATACTCTAAGAAATTCTATAGTATGAATTTTACACTTGCCTAATATATTTAAGTTAGTATTATACCCATTTGGTTTTTTGATTTGAGAAATAAATTTCTCATATGCATGGAAACTCATTATATGCAGAGTTATCTCTAAAAAAAATTTAATNAACTTACAAACCGATTTACCACTCGATGGACACGAATTACGACTCCCTCTACGCTCCAACAGCTACGGTGTATAGTTATTCAACAAATTCGAACTCTACGAATTTGCCTCTTAGTAGACGATGATGCGTCTCCAACTTGACCTCCGCAAGTCCCGCACCATGAACCAATACTTGACTCTTCAAGTATTACCACTTGCTTGACACTTTCAAGCTTCACCACCGGAATACCACCGGCACACAAAAACAGAGTTTTGGTTTAAAGTGGGAAGGATTTGAACCAAGTTCAACAAGCTTGAGAACTAAGAATTTCGAGTTTGAAAAACTCTCAAGAGCTTGTTGAGGTGAGGGGTGAATGGTTGATTGAATACTGGAGATTCAACCCCTATTTATAGTGAAGATGTCCAGCTCAATCCTAGACTAAATTATTAGTTCTAGGTCTAATGGTAGACACCATTATTGGGGATGAGAGAATAATCCATTGAGCCTCTCATCCCACTTAGAAATGTTTTCCCATGCTCAATTATCTCCCTGAAACAAGGCTTAGAGGGAGATGAGCAATAATGTGTTAAAAAGTTACTTTACAGCTCAGAAAATCGCACTAAAAAAAACGAATCTGGGCGTTGGTTTCGAAATCAAGCCAGTCGGTTTCGAAACCAACATGTGGTTTCGAAACTGACCTGATTTGGTTTCGAAACCAACAAGCACCTGTGATGGTTATTGTCTTTTGGTTTCGAAATCAACAGGTTGGTTTCGAAACCAAACTTCATCTGAAGATAGATGTGGTTTTGGTTTCGAAACCAAACTGTTTGGTTTCGAAACCAAAATTCATCTGAAGACAGATGAGTTTTGGTTTCGAAACCAACAGTTTTGGTTTCGAAACCAAACTTCATCTGTCATCAGATAAAGTTTGGTTTCGAAATCAAACTGAGGTTGATTTCGAAACAGACTTTTCCCTATATAAAAATAACACCATCAATGCAGTTGGTTTCGAAACCAAGCTTCTTGGTTTCGAAACCAAAACTGTCCAGATTAAATTTTTATCTTTTAAAACACATTTTATCAAGAACAAACAGTGTGGGAAACACTCTAAGCAATCTAACCACCTATGGTACTTAGTGTTCTAAGTCACTTACCATCCTAGGATGTCTTTCGGTGGTGAGTTGAGTTTTTCGGAGCCTTTGTAAATTTCTTCTCTTTCAACCGAAGTGAACCGAGACTCACTAGACTCTAACTCA